>JBBBDQ010000397.1:2462500-2495000 GCA_037127315.1 Ascarosepion bandense
AAAGATGAAAAATAGTTTCATCAACTTTGATTCTAATTTTAATTAGATTTTCCTTCTTAGTAGTTTATTATTGTTGATTGCTGAGGTGAGAAGTGGGATAGTTCTAATAAAAAAGTAAAAAACAACTTGTCTGTCTTTGGATGAGACATAAGATCTTGTCAAATAATTATGATTTGATTTTGAGTCCTGGATCAAGCAAAACTTTCAAACAGAGATCAAAATACATAAACAACAACGAGTCAAGAAATGACTACGTATTTCTCGATGTGCTAAGCATAGATGTTCGTATTTGAAAAAAAGGATCCTCTGTCTTTTGTTCACCGATAGATCGTCTATAAGAGAGTCATCTCTCGTTTTGTTGTGATCTTATTTTCATGTCGAAGGTTCGATCTGTTGTCAAGCCTGACGCCAACATTGAGTGTTAGAAAATTAGATTTTTTCCCACCAATTCATGAGTGACCAGAATAAAAAGATCCTTGGTTTCAATTTTATTTTCAAGAATCGTACACTATGGATGGAAAAACTTTGGTGGACGATTCGAGAAATAGTTTCGATCATAATTTGAAGATAAATCAACAGGTCTTATCTATATTTTCCAAAATAAATCGTTTTCACTATCTATCTTAACATATCATCTGAAGAGGAATAGTTCTGTCCCGAAACATTAATTTTTTTGTGTAGTGATGTTATGCTTTTATAAACCATTGTTATAACAAACTTACAATATATATATATATATATATATATATATATATATATATATATATATATATATGAATAAAGACAAAATTTGAAACGAAGTTAGCGTTTCGTCCTCTGGAGAACTTGATCAATTAAAATCTGTAGCGAGTATAGAACGAACTACTGTCTCAATTCAACCAGGGGCGGCAGGATACAAGACAAGTCTCTCACAAGACATAAAGTGTGGGTAAAGATAAGTTTTTTTCATTTGATTTTATTCAGACTGTCCTTTTAGAGACACACTCTATCTGAAATTTTTAATGTAACACACAATAGACTGGTATTAAAAGAATTACTATGAATTTTAAAGTATTCATTATCTAACTTTAAAGGTTAGTATCTATGGACTATATATATATATATATATATATATATATATAAGCACAAAGGCATTCTAGTTGCTTGAAGATCACGAAAGCATGAAACTCGAGTAGCAAATCTGTCTGTCCTTTTTTAAGCGTTGACGTTGTAAAGCGTTTTTTACTCTGTATAGATACTCTAGACGTGTAAAAGTTTACTGATTTAGTGGTTTTCCTTTTCCGCCCCTTTATTTTCTTTTCTTGTTGGGTATTTTTTTTTGTCTAAAGAATATATATATATATATATATATATATATATATATATATATTGTCTTGTGGAAAATTGTCTGTTGATTTTTTGTTTTCTTTTTTAGCATATATATATATATATATATATATATATATATATATATATGCTAAATAAATATATATATATAATAATGATATAAAGCAATGGATATATATTTCACAGTTTGGTTATTTTTACTTTTTATAAATTGGTCAATACAGATGTTGAGCAGTTATAGATATATAGTTATTATTAGTGCTATAACAATAACAACATTCCTATATGCTATTATTATAAAACTAATAATATATATATATATATATATATATATATATATATATATATATATGCCTGTTCATATCTATCTATTTATCTATCTATGTCCATGTCCACATCTGCGTATCTCACTTTCTTTTTCTCTTCGTAAATCTATATTTATTTCGACCTTCTGTGGTAATTTCAGCTTTTTGCCAAGGACTGAATATCAGGAAAGACACCAAATAATTCTTATATGATTTAAGAACACTAAACTTTGAACCGAATGGACACGTAAATAACTATGCTAGAACTGCTGCCTTTATTAATATTTTTAAATTAAATATTAAAAAATATGAACCAATGCACTGTGTTTCTGCTTTCAAGTTGTTTGCAGTTTTGTCCAGGAGGTTCCAAGTGGAGTATTGCCTCCCTCACTGCATTAACGTGGAAATCGATGCAATCTTCACAGTTTTCTTTTTTTGCAGTGTTTCCATTTAACAATTTTAGACATCGGGCTCGTTTGTCCGTCTTCATTCGCAGTTTTTTTATTGGAAAGTTTCAATATAATAATGACCCAAGCTCCAGGGTATCATCCCACTAGGCATTATTTCTCCTTTAGGAGGGGACTAGGTTTATTGCCCAGTACAGGAGGCGTCCCGAAAAAAATGGGAAGTGCTCAGGAGGCTTGATCAATTTTTCCACCTTTAAACCCTCTTTACTTCCTCACTGACATCACTCACTTTACATCAGAAAAACAGTCCACTTCCATCTCGAGAAGTTGAAACAGAAAACTAACTCTCACCATCCACTCCACTACTGTGAATCAATAACAAAGAGGTTCATATTAAGACACGACTTTCTATGTTCAGGCTAACCACTGAACAACAGAGCCCTTAGTCAGCGTCTACCTTTGTAATGCAGCGACCTTAACAACGTTGAACACAGGCACTGACAGTCTTACAGAATCACTTTCTCTGTAGTTACAGTGATGTTTAGCTCTTCTGGTTTTGCCTGAATCGCCTTCAAATAGCTGTTGGTTGCTGTTAAACCAACCTTCAGAAATGGGCATATTCCATCAATGATGATCCAAGTTGTTAATACGGGCAATTACAAACTATAGAACATCTTTTAGTTTGTCATAATCTTGAAGATTAATGTACATTTAACAATCTTGAAATCTTAACACCGCTGGGAAGATTGTATGTGCAACACTGAATGGGTGTGGCATCACGACTCGACAAAAAGAAGAACTGACTTTGTGGCACATATTCACGGCTGGGCACTGATCTTCTAGATTCTAATCCTTCAGCGGCACGTCCTAAAAGTTGAAGCAGAATCTGTGCGATTTGACTTCCGCTTGGCAATAGTCACGAGTACTGGCTATTCAATCATTGCTCCATATGTACGCGTATTAGGTCCTAATATAAACGCTTCTGGGGTTAGGTAAGTAAATAATAAAACGAAACTATTACTTTTTGATTTACTGGATTGTCCCCATTTCCTTAATCATATTCATGATATTATATTTTGATTTTTTATCGAAAGTTTCAGTAGATAAAAATTTATATCTACACGTTCATTCATCGCCAAAATAAAAACTCACAGAAATATTTATCAATTTTGAAAGATTTTTGAAAGCAGATATATGTATATTTTGTTTATTCATCAGTTTAATGATAAAGTTTCTTTTTTTTATTTAATTAAGCAATCAGCGTGAAAAAACATGTCTCAGCAGTTCTCAGTTCTGAGGAATATTTTCTTTGAAGTGTATTTACTTTTAGTTGCTCTTCATCGCAATCTTTCACTCAGGATCTCAATATATTATCGCAGATAAACCGTAACGGTTATACTCTCGCTGATATTCGAGCTCACAACACTTTATCTTCAGCAAAGCCTATTTAAAAACAACTGAGAATATCACAATAAGTCATTGCCTTATTCATTTCATTGGTGGTTTTCTAAACGTAGCTTAGATAAGGGACAATCTATGGGATACCCAGTGGGGTTCATTATACAGTCATAATTGATTTAACGCGACAAGCTTGCTAAAATTTACATCACGTCGAAGGGCCCAATAGCAAATTTCTAAGCATAGCTTAAATGTGGCAAAAGGCCGAAAGTATAGGACAATCATTGAGAATCAAACTAACTATTCAGTCGTAAGTGATCTATCGAGAGATGCTTGTTATCATTACAAACTATGACTTCTACTTAGATGTTGCTTGAAGCCGAGCTTATGGGGCACTCAGTGTGGATCGAACTATTTAGTCGTAATTGATTTAGTGATAGAAACTTGTTAACCATTACACCAGATAGAAGTGCCCATCTCTTTATTTGACTGATTTACGTGTTATTTACCGGGCTCCGAATATTGATGGCTGTAATAAAATCGTGATGCAAAATAGATAAATAAATAACAGGAAAAATTACCCATTAATTACCCATTAATTACCCATTAATTACCCATTAATTACCCATTGATAATCAGTGTCAAAGTTACTATATATATATATATATTGTGTGTGTGTGTGTGTGTATTTTGGCAGCATTTTTTCATTAATACAGGTTTCATTGAATAATATAGACAAGTTCTGTCTATTTATTTTGTGTAAGATCCGTTCGTATGATCTGATTAGCTTGATAGTGTTGTCATGGAAAGACAACAAGAAATCGCAATAATTGTTGATTTATTTATCAGGTCTGAGCTTTCGGCTTACATAAGCCATTATCAAAGGATGAACATTTAATGTTCAGTGAACATAGAACATTTAAATTATTATTAACAGAGTGGAGTTATACAGAGAAAATTAGACAGGTCCATTTTTGTGTCGCACATGGGTGTAGGCCAAGAAGGAATGGTGGTAGTGGGTTTTTTGTTCAATTGAGTGTATAGTGGCATGAGGGATTGGTCTGGGCACTGCTGCTACTATGTGTCTAGGGTTAAGTATAATAAGTATGACCTCTCCCTTCGATTATAGGCATTGAAGTATGTTAGTAGAGGTGTCGAAATTTATTTTATTTAGGCTAGGTTTAAACTGTTTGATGTAGATAGCTTCTAGAATTTTAAGTTTTCGTTTATTATTTTCTTGTCTAAGTATATGGGTATTTTCAACAAGTGTTTTCCTAAAAAGTGTGTGTTGATAGCCACGGTGTTTTAAATGTCGGAATATATATATATATATATATATATATATATATATATATATTCGAGATAGCAAGCGGTTTAGGCAAACGTAACCGGGTACGACAAGGTAGTACGTAGACGTAATGAACGGTACACGTCATATGCAGTATACTGAGACATAGGCGTAGTCAACAGACGTAGGCTTCTAGCGGTAGAGCTATAGACGTAGACCTCTATGCGACCTCGCCTTCGTCTGTATATATGGCTGACACCAGCCAATCACATTACTGTGAGGTTAAACCAAGATGTATGCAAATTCATTATATATATTACACATTCATTACATCATACATATATATATATATATATATATATATATATATATATGTGTGTGTGTGTGTGTGTGTGTGTGTGTGTGCATTCAGGCAAGCGGGCGTGTGGTACGATGTTCGTTTTAGGACATAGCTGAACATGATTCTCCACAGTTTCTACTAAATCATTGAGAAAGCTAGCCGTCTTGTTTTCCGTTGCCTTTGCCGTGGTTTTATGTTCAGTTTTGTCTTTCTGGACTGGGTGCTGCTAAAAGCCAGAGAAACCTGTCTGTCCTGTTATTTAACATATGGTGGGGGGGTGCCAGGAGAAATGGATTAATACATTTTCGAAGGACGTTATTGCGAAAGTGAATGCCAACAGACTAAAACAGGACTTAAATTAGTCGGTTTGATTCTATTGTCCGTGCTGATAACCGTCACATCACCCGAAGTTCATACTTTGTATAATAAAAATAAATAAATACAGTAATGATGTTTCACTGATTATAAATTCATGTCAATCTAATGCTTATAATTCTCTACTAGATGTCATTATTTGAAATAATCTTTATATTTTTATGTACTTAATTTTAATTGATTTCACCAAACTTCAACATTTTTGCTCTGAGTTTTTAGAAGGAAAAGGCATATGTTAGTAAACGCAAACAAAAAAGAAAATATCTTTTCCGTGCAACCTTTTATTAAATAAATTAAAAAGGAAAAAAAGACTTTTTCCATTCCTCAATATAATATATATTTAACGGATATATTTTCATCGAAGCTCGATTTATATTTTTTGTAAGTAAATTTTTTGGTAAGTTGAATGTGCACTGATATATTAATTATCTACGGTTAAAGTTACAGCGGCCTCGTATAAAATATTACTAATTATCAAAAAAAAAAACAAAAAAAACTTGCCTCTATGAAGTTATAAAGAAATACAGAAACTTGGTAGTGGTTAAATTTCAAATCCAGCAGTCTTTAGTATAAAACACATTAACTTTCTAGCTACAACATCCAATTAAGGTCTTTATTAACACTTTCTTATGTTCGAACTCCTTTTTATCACACACGGGTTTGTGTCTCATGCTAGATTAGGGATGCCTTCTACAAAACAGTAACATGGTACTTGTCTATATTTCTGAGAGCATTTACTGTATTTACATCATTCGAACTTTTGCCCTCATCTTTATTGCCATTTGTACGACGGTTCAGCCGTTGTACGCTCCGGTCGTCTTCAGGTGCTAGACATTTCGAACCGAACCCTTTAATGCAATCTACCCAGTGATTGTAATGAAAGGTTTGATTCAAAATTCCTTGCACCTGAAGAAGGCCGGAGCATACAACGGCCGAAACGCCGTATAAATTTTAACAAAGATGAGGACAATAGTCCGAATAATGTAAACACTGTAAATATGGTACTAGTTGGTAAATAAAGTTCCATACCGTATATGCAAAAAAACAAATTTCAATACCTGAATATCAAGAAAAACGTACACAAAGTAAGCAGAAATATACCATGAATATTTCTGTAAAATCTTAAATTTCTAGAAAACAAGCGTGAAAATTATAGTGGGATTGGCTAGCTAATAATAATTAGCATAGCCGTACCCCTATATATATGTGACATATCCTAGTTAACCGATAGACAAGACAGACTTACAAGATTAACGTCGAACGAGCTACTATCAACATCATAACAGAAATATTGTGAATTCTGTAAATTCTTTTTTCTGGGTGAATTTTTAAGGGATATT
The DNA here is from genome assembly GCA_037127315.1 of Ascarosepion bandense. Lineage (NCBI taxonomy): Eukaryota > Metazoa > Mollusca > Cephalopoda > Sepiida > Sepiidae > Ascarosepion > Ascarosepion bandense. The sequence goes on from JBBBDQ010000397.1 coordinate 2,469,280, forward strand.
TTTCCAGGAATCCTAGTGAATTCCACTTGTTGTGTTTTTTCCCTCTCAGACATGATACTGCTCTATTTTTTTTAATCATTTCACCCCAAGCAAGGCATTCCACTGCCACTATAGCGCAGGGGGTTACATAGGGGAAGCTGCTGAGAGAGCGATTAGATATAGAAATGTCAGAAGGAGGGTGATAGACGAGTAAGAAATTACATAGGAAGAGTGCTTGAGAGAATAGGCGCGAGTTAGTGTGATAAGAGGTGTCTATTGACCTTACATTTAAACTCCTGGATAGTGTAGCTGTCGGGGAGCAAGGATGTGGAAGGGAATTCCACAGGCGGGTAATGCGAGAAATTACATGTATGGTAATATTTTTGCGCATTCTTTTTTGAAAAAAAATACGCTTCCGATAAGCCGGAAGATACGGTACTTAACTTCGTTAGTTCCCCTTTATTTCTTCCCTCGTCTTCCTAACAATCGATTTAAATCTGGGCATATTTTCAGGAATTACACACTTATTAATGAATTGGCTGATGCTTTAAACTGAAGTTACAAAACAGTTTTCACTGCTTTGTGACGAAGACGACGTTTCTCGTTTAATATACCTGAGACACTATCTTTAGTTAAATTTAGATTAAATTACATGTTCGGGAGGAGTTACCTTCCCCTTTGTGTATTCGCTTGCAAATCTTTGAGAAACATCTATTTAAAAAATGTTTAAATAATTCTTAATAGGTAGAAAATGTAATTACGGCTTAGAAAACAAACATTTTATTAGTGTATATAAAAAGTAACGGGCTGCAACTAAAATATTGAATGCCAGGAGAAAAATGAGTCCCACCCAAAATAACGCATATAGGAAAGAGGTTACAATTAATTATTGCGGAAAAATGTGTATTCCTTAATAATTACATAGTACATACACTGCAGTCTATAGCTATATCGTGTTGAATACACCGGTTCCCGTCCGATCACCGCAGTTAAGCAGCATCGATCCTGGTCAGTACTTAATGAGTGACCATTTGGGAATAGTAGGTGCTGTTAACGTAAGGACCAAGAATTGTCCACCGGTCATCCAGGTTTGGGGGTTGTGTGCAGGACTAACAACCCTACCCCGTGAAAGACAGTTTGTTACAGCAACAAAAAGTTGCTGCCCTATGCACCATCTGGATGTGATGGATAAATGACGATGACATCTACTGCGCATATTACTAGCAGAAGATAACAAATGTAAATACAGAATGTAATAATTTAATGTTCTACAAATCTATTTTTAATTTTACACAATTGGTTGATATTTGAAATAGATCACAGCACAATTTACAAATTAACAGATAGTTCAAAAGCACAATAGAGCATTGCATGCAGTTCACAATATTAAGAGCAATCATTTGTATTCACTAGATTATTGTGCGAATCTGCCATTTTATTGCTTCTATATCCAATTCATCTAACATTTCCTTATCGATGAATAAAAACATGTATGATTCCAAATTCCCCTCAGACAGCGAATTTCTTAACCTTGTCTTTCTGATCTTTAACTATGAAAATGTCATCTCAAATTGAACTTGAGTAACTGATTGTGTGAAGATAAATTTATGAATTTTATTATTCGTTAACCTTTCGTCTGTGTTTGCTTCTTTAATGCCTTTTTATGTGATATTGGGTCTCCGCTTCATCAGAGGCCCACTTGCCATCGTGCAAGCTGACACCCTGACCAATTTTCCGCTGTGTATAAATCGCCCAATCTTAGCAATATAAGTTATGTAGATGACACAGTGCTGATAGCAGACATCGATAAGAAAGACCTCCTACAGAATGTAGTGATGGAAAGCGAGAAGAAAGGACTAAACATAAACTACAAGAAAACTGAATGCATGGTCATCAACAAAAAAGTGAAGCCTAAAATGTTACAGGTCTGGAACACTAAGAATGTATAGAAATTTAAATATCTTGGAAGTGTTCTAACAAAAGGACTGAAATCGTGACAGTGTGATCCGAAAGCGTATTGGCATGGCCAAGAGTACATTCCAAAACCTGGGAAGAGTATTAAGAGACAGCAAAAATTCGTTTGAATCAAAGAAAAGAATACTGAACTGTTATATATGTCGTTCTATATGGCAGCGAATCTTCTCAAAGATGAAAGAAAGACTCGACACAACAGAAATGAATATTTACAGAAACATGCAGAGGATACCATGACCAGGACACGTGAGGGGCAACAACGTTTCGAATTAAATGAAAACAAAAAATACTTAACATCATGATAAAACAGTTGACGTTTCTGGGACACGTAATGAGGAAGGAGGGTTGGAGAATTTGATACTCACAGGGCCGATATAGGGAAAGAAAGACAGGGGAAAACAGTGCTTGACATACTTGATGAGATTAAGCAATTGGATGACAGAGCAGGGTTTGGAAGAAATAACAAAACAAAATCTATTAGGAGCTGCAAAGAAGATGTGGAGGGCCATGATCGGCTAAATCCTAAATGTAAAATAAGAATAAGATATAAATATATACACAAATATATTAAAACAAAGAGTAAAGACAGTAAAAATAAGCGAAAGCAATATTACTCACTGTAAGGTGTGCATTGCAGTAGATATCAGCTCGGAACGAGCGAGCAAAGTTTGAATTCCAGTTTCATTCGTTGAACTCACTTACGCGCAAATTATCTTGGGAAGACATTAATCCATCTCTTCTTCCTCCAGTTATGGGTTGAATAGCCGGAGAGATTAGATTCTATAGTCCTTGTTGGTACCCACGCTACCACGAAAAGTAATGTCAACTTAGAGCGAGAGAATCTTCTGCCCAGTCAGTCTTGTTTCTTTTGAGACATGATCGCCCAAGCGTGTATTAACTAAGGCAATTAACTGACTGAAAGTAGTGAACTGAAAGATACATCGATACTTCATGTTCTTGTTCGCTATGTTTTTCAGTTTACCACTTTACGTTGTGTAACATTTGTCATTGCTTACCCTTTCCTCCTTCTTAATATATTTGTGTATATAGTCTTTTAAAAATGTCCGTTTTTAAAGCCCTAATAAATTAATTTTTGTTAACTTTTGTTTTCAAGAACCAATGCTCTTTCTCATTTGATGGGTGATTTTTCATCTTAACGAAATAAAGCCTAATGTCAATTCAGTTTGCAAATACCTTTGAGAATGATAAAAATTTCTTTCTTTCCACACTCAAGAGCTATGGATACGGTAGACTGAGTCTTCTTTGCGTGTCAACCGGTCTAGAAGAAGGATATCTCTAAACTGGGTAAATAGACCCAATTGTCCAACGGTTGTGCTTCCACATGCCAAATTCCATGAAGGATACCTTCAAAAAATTGAGAAGGCCCTGGATATGGGTTTTGGATTTGGGATCAAATCAAAACGAATAAAAATGAATCAAAATACGATATTAATAACAATAAAGATAAAAGATAACATCTAAATCAGTCAATAACATTTATATACGACAAGAAACTAGTATTAAACCGCGAAGACGTTATCTGGGAACTATAAGGAGCTATTTTGACACCTGCGTCCGTTCTAGTGTTAAATATGTTGAATATATTAGATACACTGAAACGTAACCACGGACTGCTTTTAAAATAATATGACTCTTCAAAATGCCAAACAAGTAAAGCTGTTGAGTTCAACTCATTGTGTTTCAGTGTTAAATATATCGGCAAGTTGTTGATATATCCCACAAGAAATTTTTGATTATATTTAAAAAAAAAAAGGTGGGTAAAAAAGGGGCAACTTATACTACGGAAAATATGCCATCAAAAATAAAAAAAAGTGTCGATTTCTACGCGCGTCGCTGTTAAAGATGGATTTTTTTTCCTCAACTTACTGCAAATAGAATGCTATCCCAAGACAAAAAAAAAACATTTATTCGGAGAACACGTGCCATATTCTCATACTTAATTTATTTCTAAGACTTGTACTTCATGATTTATGAAAATAAATATTGATTAATGGAAGTATCATATATATATATATATATATATATATATATATATATATATAATATCACTTTTTAAATATAAAGTAAATTTTGTAACTATCGAAACTTACGAAAATATATATCTGCACCTCGAATTAAAAAATACACTTTCTTAAGAGAAATGTTCATATTAATGTTTTTAAGATTAAAATAAAATGGTCACCTAGCTATGTAGCTATCTCTGATTCTGTTATCTATCTATCTATCTATCTATCTATCTATCTATCTATCTATCTATCTATCTATCTATCTGTCTATTTCTGTCCATAACTATCTAATTATGTTCCTAATTATATATCTATTTAAATTTGCTCATATATATATATATATATATATATAGGAGATGTGCGGGTTTGAGTAGACACCCTGCTTGTTTGTTTTTGTTTTTTTTTAAGTTAAATTGATATCTATCAGTCTAGATATTGAAATCTTCACAATAGGTCATTGCATTTTAATCCGGGAACCCTTTTTAAGCCACACGTATAGTCAAGCTTGTTTAAACTACAGGAAACAAGTACAGAATTCTCAGTATCGTTTATCCTTCTTTTGAAACAGATACTTGATAAGGTTATTTTAGTACGTGTACAAAGTAATTTTTAAGCAGTTCCTGGATTGTTTTTTGATACATTATTTCTTATTATTATAAACGTTATATTTATTAGTTACAGTTAACAAGCTTTTTATAAACAGCAATATTAACATCTAGACCGCTATCTCTGTAACGCAAACACGTGTATAATGCTTAATAAATGACATATTTAATACTGTAAATATTCGGCTCCCCGACGTGGAGCAATGCATATCGATGACACTGTAGTTGTCATTTATTAATGAGGTCTATCGTCACTGGCTACCTCTTACAAAATCACGCCTTAATTAAGCTATGTGTCGAAAAATGAGACAATCAGGATTATCCAGTAAGGGTTCTTTTCTGTTTTGACTCCTGTATATCTGTTGGGATGTGCATTGCGGTGCACTGAATATCGTCAAGGAATGAGAAATCGGAGAGCCGAGTTCGAATTTAGATGAATTCGTTGCATTCATTTACGCGCAAATACACTTAGAAAAGATAATAATCCATCTCTTCTCCCTCCAGCTATGGCATAAATAGCAAAACAGATTGGGTTCTATAGTCTTGGTTGGCAATCAGTCTACCACGAAAGAGACATGATCGCCCAATCGTGTATCACTTACGGCACTTGACTGAGTGATATCTGTCATAGTCTGTGTAATATAGTAACAACTCTAATTAGAAACCTTAGAAGCTGTATTTGATTATTTCATTTTTAAACGTTTATGTTATCGTGATGGATGGTTACAAACAAGAGGGGAGATGAGGTGTGCTTATCTTATTACCGCATTCTGTATTTCTTTTTCTCTATCCAGTTACACATATTTTATGATTTTTAGGTTTAACTTTGTTTCAGTCATAATGATTTCTCAAAGTTGATTATCTCTACACGGCAGTTGAACTTTTCAAACCTAAATAATTTTACTAATCACTCGAACAGTTGATTTAAAGATATTCACGGCTCATTCGATCTAATGTTAACTTTTCTTTATAAGAACGGTCTCTATATCTCTGTCCGTCTATGCCCGTTCGTCGTTTTAACAAATCAATCTAAATGCCCCATCTCATCAAAGCCAAAGAAAGTTTCAGCGGATTTTACAAAAAAAGAGAGTGGAAACTTTTTGATGAGAGATACGATTTTATTTCTCCAATCTAAAAGTTTGTTTATCGCTCGTTCTCTCGATCGATTGATCGATTGATCGATCAAATTATTTGAATCTGCTTCTACCTAGCTAGCTACGATGAAAAATAAAGCTTCCTATCAATTGACAGTTAAATCAATGACACTGTTACACATTGAATTTAGTGAAGAACATATTTTCACTAAATCACAAACACCGGCGATACATTTTCACCAATACTAGACAAACAAACGCCATGAAGGTAGCTTATGACACACTATATAAACGAGTTAGCGTCAGCCTAACCCTGCTCGCAAACGGTGTTTTGCCAAACGTCTGTTGTAGTAGTTTTCGCAGTGAAGGTTATAATCGTGCTATGTTGTTTTCTAATCGATTTAACACGCCCAAAATGTTAGGAACTTGGTAATTTTCCACTGAAAGCTGACTCCTTAGTATTCGGCTAACTGCCGACTAATATCAACTGCTTTAGTCCAACTATATTCAAACTGGAACTAACTAATAGTTCTACTGAACTCCAACAAAACTCTAAAGAACTCTCTAGAACTCCTAAGAACTTCCCAAGAACTTCCTGTTAACTCTTATTAATATAGGAGGGAGAGTGCATTATCTGAGGAATAACTGTGTTTCCCCATAACATCGTCGATGAATGTCAGCGAACAAAATTTTTCCGTATTTTCGTATATTGACATTTTTCATGACTACCCTTTTTATGCTATCTGTAAGAATATATAAGAAACAATTAGATGTTATTGTGTGAATTTTCAACAACTACAGATGTAGCATTAACATCATCCTTTAATGTTGTAAACTAACATAATACCGTTTGTGTTTATCATAAAACAGATTATCGCCTCACCAAATACAATACATGACGAAAAGGTATTGGCGTAACAGGGCTGATCTCCCCTACTTAAATATCTAAATGCTCTGCATGTTATATCTTCGTTTTCTTTCAAACATGTATTGAGCACTTTCTAATACATCTGTTTACTGGTCTAATTTAAATCTGACATAAATGTTCATTATATATATATATATATATATATATATATATATATATATATATATATATATATATAAGAAGATGGCTCATGTGAGTCGAAAGCTTAGAACCAAATTAATAAAAAATTATCCAAATGTTGGAGAATTTTTATCTTTGTTTCTATTTGAAATTAAAGCCAAAATACGACGTTTAGAACGGCTCATGATTAAACATAATAGACATTCATTGTCTCTTATATTCAACAGTATATGTTTAGAAAATTATCTGCTGCCTTGATATATATATATATAAATACACACACACACACACACACACACATATATATATATATATATATATATATGTATATATATTGTCATCCGCAGTCAGATCTGTTTCGCCGTATCACAGATACAATCTTAAACACGTTGTATTAAACGTGAAAAACAGTTTAGTATTGCAGATTTTATTTTTTATTTTCTCATATTTTCTAATAAGGTTTTTTTATTTCAAAATTATATTTATACAAATATTGTCTATATGTTAACATAATTTACATAATTACTTACCTTGATTTTTTTAAAAATTCCCTAATGTATTCTTTGGTTTTTAAAATTTTTCGCAACTCTAAATATTCCACATAATCAGATAATTCACGCCTCCACGTGATCACATAATTTCACTCCTGCACATGATCACATTATCAATTCCCTTGAATTTTCAAAAATTTCTTAACGTTTATTTAGCTCTTCAAAATGTAGCAACACGTTTCCGTGCAAGGCAATTGTTGATGATAAAAGTATTGTAAAACTGTAAAAATATGACCCTGACGATGACCGATGACGTTCGAAATATGGACAATATTTGTATAAATATAATTTTGAAATAAAAAGCCTCATTAGAAAATATGAAAAAATACAAAAGAAAATCTGCAAGACTAAGTTTTGTTTAACGGTTAATACAACGTGTTTTAAAGAAAGGATGCTGCCTAAATACACAGCTATATATATACATATATATGTGTGTGGTGGGAAGTGCATACTTGCATGTTTATGCGCGCTCTTAAAAGTGTAGTGTGTATGAGTTTCGTGTATGTTTGTAAATACATGAAAGTATGTGTGTGTATGTGAGTGTTGGCTTACTTTAGAGCCTGTGTATGTATGCGTATACATATAAAAAAATTGTGTGATGTGCAAGTTTGAATTTGTAAGAATTTGTCAATTTGTATATGTGTGCGAGCGAATTTGTGTGTATGCGCGCATGAAATTGTGTGTGTACATACGTAAATTTGTATGCGTGTGCATGCATTTAAAGTATAGTGTGCATGTGTTTCGTGGATGTTTGTAAATGCATGAGAGTGTTTGATTGTACCTGCTTTTGAGTCTGTGTATGTATGCGTATACATGTAAGAATTGTGTATTGTGTGTGTGAACTTGTACGTATTAGTGAATTTCTGAATGTGTGTATATGTGTTGTATGTGTGTGTGTTTTCTAGTACGTTCACCTTAATGTTGTTAATATTCTCCATGTGTTTGCAAAGAAATGCTTTAGAAATCCTGCTATCAATATACCAGCTGTTCTCTGTCCGGTCGTGTCCGGCTCAAAATCCTGATAAACCGTGCGTGTTTTGGCTAATCAGTTAAATTTATCGATTAATTGACATCCGAAATCAAATAAACTTCGGCACTTAGCCTTTGAGAGATGGTCTTCCTTGTCAAAATTGATCTCTCCGGCAAAAGTGTCGACTCGGTCACCAGATTTTTAAAATAGACAAATCATAAAACAAACTTTTATTGTCCGTTCTGTTAACCGATACAAGCTTATCTGTTAAGTTTGCGGCTTGGAAGACAATCGTGAATCGTGTAATTGACGTTCTGTTAAATTTTCAACGACGGTGTTGGATATGAATTAAACTCTAACAGAAGTTAAGTATATCGAAGTAAACACGTTTTATCTCCATAACAAGGCGGAAAAGACTTAGAAAACCCGTCTTCTACAAAACAAAATTTGTCACTGAATACTCATAAAATACTCTGAATTCTAAACGGAAATAAATTACTATTAAAAATATTAACATTCATAAAACTACTTATAAAACAACATCTATATTCAGCACCATACAATATATATATATATATATATATATATATATATATATATATATATATGTACATGTATATATATATTCGTAAATAATTATATTGATTATGCTACATGCTTAACAAGAATACGCATCTAATAGCCCGTTAGTTCACATCTAAACTTATTTATAAATGGAACTTTGTCTGTGTGTGTGTGTGTGTGTGTGTGTACGTTACCTATAGACTCCGAAACGGCTGAACCGATTTTCTTGAAAATTTACACATTTGTACTATAAGCGTCTGCGAGTGTTCTTAGCTAGGTTTTGTGTCGCGATACCCCCGATAAATATCGATAATCGAAAACATCGGGTTATAGAAGGAATGGTCCGATTTTAATCAAATTTCATACACTCATAGGCATAAGAAACAATATTCAGAAGTTTCAAGGCTGCATTTCTTACAATAGTGCAGAAAATCGATAATATATATATTATATATATATATATATATATATATATATATATATATATATATATATATAAGGCAAGTTGTTTGTGTGTATGTCTGTTTATCTGCCTGTATGTCTGTATTTTTTCAGCCCTTCTATTTTAGTTTTTGCTTCGGGTTTGGCTCTAAGAAGGTATAATTTTAGTTCTTTGTCTCAGCCATGATAGCATTTACTCAGAGGACTTATTTAGCCTTCAAAATTCAGTTTACGATGAAAATAACTTATTTGATATCTATACCAGGAAATCAAAATTTGACTTACACCCATTCATTTTTTTTCAGTCTACAGTTTCGCTTTAACTAGAAACAACTATTGCTTTTTAGTCTTTCGTGCCAACGTTCAAAGAGTCTGAGGTCCAGGACCATGGATTAGTTTTAAAGCTTTCTTTACTCACGAGCAACGCCGGGCTATACTGCTAGTTTAAATATATATTAACACCTACTAACATCTATGCGTATCATACTCGTCGAAAATAGAAATATAACAACATCATCTACAGGTGAAAAAAAGCCTAAAAATAATGAAAACATTATTAATAAAAAAAAATCCAACAATCAATAATATCAATCATGAAGACCACCATAATGTGCTGATCGTGTCTGGAAAATAAAGCATTTCCTATAAATCTAGATACTTACATAAAACAAACTATATATCAGTTAAAAAGAAAGACAATTCATCCTTGATAATGGCTAAAAGTATAGCGAAAAGATAATTTTATATAAAATATTTACTGCAAAATATATAAACTATCCGCAGATAGGGGTGTTTCGCTGAATCACAGTTCTTAACGGTTTGCTTGAAGCCGGGATTGAAACTCGACTGATTTATAAGCCGTGAGAGATTTACCCACTAGATTATTGGCGCACGTCAAAGAAAGGCAGATTTCATAGCGTGTAATGTTTTCACGAATATATATATATATACATATATATATATATATATATATACAGGATGAGATGAAAAGTTATTTTAAAAAACTACCCACAGCACCTCCTTTGTCATTATTAAAAACGATGGCAAAATATTTTCCTCACAGGTTATTCACCATCCCATTGTGAGTGGCAGGAGGTAATATATATATATACAACGTTCTTTATTGTAATAATGAGGATTATTCACTATCCGATGACATAACAAATGCAAAAGAATAAAAAATTATGGTACTTTTAAAGAGCAAACAAGCGACAAGAGATTCTTTAACTGGTAGTAAACAGAGTGAAGAATATACATACATGAAGCTGCTCTATTAAAATGGGAATATATATATATATACTCGGCGAGGATTAGCTGTGAGGCAATAGCTAAATATTTGCTGTCTTTTGTATGGTTGGGATACACTAGTGTTTCTGTACATTGCCCTTGAAAACTATCGAGCACGTTGTTAGCAGAAATGTTCAACTGAATATGCGTTAAATTATATAATTTTATGTACATAAATGGGTGTTACATTTCATGTCTAAAAATCTTATTTTTAGTGGATACTCAATCTTGAGTAGACGCTCCATTTATTTATTTATTGTTTTACATCAACGAAAAATATATATATAACTAATATTTTGCCACGGAAAATTTTGCACAATATTTTCAGCTTATTGATAAACCTGCCCTCAAAAATAAGCTCACGCTTGCGAATAAAATAAATTCAAAGAGGGAGAAAGGAAATTATAAATTCAAAGAGGGAGAGTAGGAAATTATAAATTCAAAAGGAAGAAAGGAAATTATAAATTCAAAGAGGAAGAAAGCAAATTATAAATTCAAAGAGATAGAGTAGGAAATTATAAATTCAAAGAGAGAGAAAGGAAATTATAAATTCAAAGAGGAAGAAAGGAAATTATAAATTCAAAGAGGGAGAAAGAAAATCATAGATTCAAAGTGGGAGAAAGGAAATTATAAACAAACACGACTTCAGTCAATTTTCCACCGCCCTAACGTGCTTTCCCGTTGTCGTTTCTATAAATATTTTCATGGCAGTTGTTCTCATGAACTCTCTTCCTTCGTATCTCGAGAGCACGAATTGAAGCGTTCTGCAAGATTGGTAAGTAGGTATCACCATTTTACTGTTGGATTGGCAAGATGTTACCATTAGTTCAATTCTAATGTCTTTACTCGCAGTTTTCACCTGTGGGACACTCTTCTGACTTTTTGCTTCAAAATTTAATTACAAATTCAATCGACTTCTGTCTTCCCAAATTCTGTTCTTTTCACTGAACTTTCTTCTCACTAAATTAATCTAATTCCTTTTCACACATAGTAATCGCTTGCGCGTTAGTGATATTATCGCCCTAGTTAGGGGTTAAATTATTAAAAAGAAGAGAAGGAAAAGGACACAAACACACACACACATTCACACATTCCAGGGGTTAGTAACTAATGCTCTATTGCAGCTTAAAAAAAGAAGAGAAAGGGCTAAATAATTCTACCTTTATATACTACTTAGATTAAACGATAGATATAAATTGCTTGTAATCATATTGTCGGAAAAAACACATGTGAATTAATTCTTGGGTATAATACGCACGAAACGTTTAGGTCGTTTTTAACGAAACATTCTTAAAAATAACTTACAGAATTTTTCCTTTTTTCACGACTAATTTGCGCATTTACCACACAGGTGAACACATAATGCGGCATGGAATTCAATATATATATATATATGTATATATATATATATATATATATATATATATATATATATATGTATATGTGTATATATATATATATATGTATATATTTGTGTGTATATATATATAATATATATATATATATATAATATATATATATATATATATATATATATATATATATATTGCTGAATATGACAGGCAAGGAAAATTGGACTGTTTTGTTTTTATAGTTTTCCTAACATATTTATATTAGTTTTTCTTTAGTGGGAATATGAGAGTGCCAAAAAATATTCCATTACACTAAGCGCTCCCGGTCACTTCTTTAACCAATTTTAAAGGAGAGGTTGTTTTTATGTGTAAATGTTTTCAAACATGAACAGAAATTAACAGCACCTAAAACCAGACCCATTTAAAATGGCTGAAAAAAGTGTCTGAAAGCGCTTGGTACTATGGACAATTTTTCCACTCCCACCAAACAGAAAAATTTGAAAAAATATTAATCAAATTTTGCTTGTCTGTCATATTCAACAAAACATGTTTAAAGGAATCATTGCTGCCCAAATAAACACACACACACACACACACACACACACACACACACACACACAGACATATATATATATATATATATATATGTATATATAATATTATATAATATAAACTATGGACACAAACACAGTGTTATGACCCTGTTCGGAAAATAAATCATTCTTATATATCTAGATACATACATAATTGTATTCAGTTAAAACTCAAATAAAATTCATCCTTGATAATTGCTAAAAGTATAGCCAAAAGCGCTTGAAGAAATAAAATCTTCGGATGGGTTTTACATAATTCATTTACCAAATGAAAAAAATATCTAAGACCACATAGAAATTATATAAAAAACTTAACCTCATAACCTTGCATGTCATTTTTAACTGAACTTGAATATACATATATATATATATATATATATATATATATATATATATATGCAAGTAATAATTGTAGAACGAGATTATTTTTTAGATATATATGTGCATGTGTGTTTGCCTGTCATCATTTTCCTCCTAAACATTTATCTATATATGTATCTGAAGCTATGTTCATATACATATATATATATATATATATTGAACGTATATTCGAATACATGCATACAGAAAGACAGATGCGTGTATTAGTATATTCTAGAAAAGTCCACTTTACTTTTCTTTTTAAACCACTTACCTTTGTCTGATGTTGTTCGTTTGTGGGAATAGCATCCTGCGAAATGTATACACATACCATATGTATACGTATATAACACGGAGATATATATCCGTGTAGCCGTATGTATCTCAATGTCATACATATGCATGTGCGTATTTAATATATATATATATATATATATATATATATATATATATATATATAAAACAAGGACTTGATACCACAGAATTTGAATAATGTTTTGATTAGGTAGGAGGAATTTTTTTTTCCCCTTAGCTTTAAGATCCTTTCAGACAAAACGTCTTCAGGGGGGACCATTGGCTTTGTTAGTTAACAAAGGATAGAAGGCTGCAGATGGAGATAAAATGAAAGAGGTAGGAACACGATCAAAAATCATCTAATCTAATCTAAACTTATTTATAAATGGAACTTTGTCTGTGTGTGTGTGTGTGTGTGTGTGTGTGTGTGTCTGTGTGTGTATGTATCCGTTACCAATAGACTCCGAAACGGCTGAACCGACTTTCTTGAAAATTTACACATTTGTACTATAAGCGTCTGCGAGTGTTCTTAGCTAGGTTCTGTGTCGAGGTACTCCCGATAAATATCAAAAATCGATAATCGAAAAAATCGGGTTATAGAAGGAATGGTCCGATTTTAATCAAATTTCATACACTCATAGACAAAGACATAAGAAACGATATTTAGAAGTTTCAATGTTGTAGTTCTTACAATAGTGCAGAAAATCGATAATATATATATATAAAAGGCAAGATGTTTGTGTGTGTGTATGTTTATCTGTCTGTATGTCCTTTATACAAATCCACAATTTTTATCCGATTCTCACCAAACTTCACACAAATATTCTTTAGGCTGAGTCTGAGCTTCAGGACCATAAATTAATATTAAAGCTTTCATTACATCCGAGCAACGCCGGACTATATAGCTAGTTTATTATAAAAAGAATTTATGAATAAAAAGAGAAAAGACTCCAACCGAGTATAAAAGTGAAACAAAAAAGAAAAAACTTTTACACATATACCTTTTTTTTTCATTTTTAACAATTAACCTTGCCACAAGTACCCTCTGAAGAAATGTTGTCCGAAAGGTTCCTAAAGTTAAGAAAAATATGTCCTCCTAACTATTCAAAATATATATATATACTAATTCGACTCAGCACACGTGCATATATATACATATACATACATACATATATCTATATACATACACACACTTATATATATGTATATGTATATATATATATATATATATATATATATATATATATATACTGCCAACATATCCATTATGATGTATATTAATTATAGCATTATAACTGTATGACATAATTGACATCTTACACCAGTGATGCAACTAAACCGAGCAGATGTAGGAAGAAAACCAGTGGAATGAATAAAAATACACATTTTGTAGAGTAATCTCCCCAATGGATGAAGTAGTCACTTGAAGCAACAGAAATTTGGTTTTACAGAAGGATACAGAGAACGACGGGGATTTAGACAAAATGGAAGCAAAAACTAAACTTATACTTAGCATCAGGAAGAGATAGGTGAAATCTCTATGGCACATAATGAGGAAAGAAGGCTTGGAAAATTTAATAGTCACAGGACAGATTGAAATCGAGCGGTAAAGACGGAATCAAGCTTAACTTACCTAACCTGTAAATAAAAGGCGGGACAAGGTTTAGAACTGATAACAAAAAGCCAACTTTTATTAAGAAGAGTAGGAAGTTATGGAGAGTCAGGATCACCAACGTCCGGAAGGGATACGACACGTAGAAGAAGTTTGCTAATAATAACTTGCAGAAAAATTTATATCGACTTATTTTGTAGAGATTAGCATTTTGTCGCCTACCCTGAAGATATGAATTACGTAGGATATTCTAAATATATTATAATATCGGTTACTCTATATATTCTTATATTATAGTGTACTCTAGAATGACTATTTTGTAGGTACGTAAAAATGTTATTTTTTTAGTGTATTATAGTACTTTAAAGAATTTAATTCAATAGGTTACTGCTAAATTAATTATATTCTAGATTATTATAGAGATTGTGATTTTGGTGAATTTTTCAGAAACTTTGGAACAACTGTGACATATGTTTGTAAATATTCAGAAAAAATAAACTGATCTATTATTTTGCACCATCTCATGTTAAACTTATAATAAATATTAAAATTTAAACCACTTTTAATTTTAAAAAATGGAACTAAATATTGAAAAAGACAACTCATATAAACATTTTCTAGCGTTTCTCACAAATTCTTAAAATTGTCTAACCAGATATAAGAAACGTCTGACGTTTTCGATTAAAGGAATTTGAATCGATTGAAGAATATAATAGCAGAACATTTTAATTTATAGCAAAGAACACGCCATATTTATAAAGTTCGTTCTGTCAGAGAAGAATTTCTAGTTTGTTAACGAAAGAGGATGTGTTTAAATCCAGTAAGTACCCGGATTATACCTAAACACATTACACAAAGCATATACGCCATATGTTATTTAAATCTGGACATCGTCACCTTGGAAACATTCTTTTTTATTTTTGGGAACGTACACGCATAATTCCCAGTGCCTCTTCCGCATCCTTACAAGCACCACTGAAAATTTCTCTTCTTGAAGGCCGTCCAAAACCGCCTGTTTGAGTCTCATGTACGGTCTCGAAGCGGCGCCCCGCCAGGTTCAGTATGATTTTGGGGAACACGTGCAATTGACAGTAGATACGGTATTTCCACATTTTCTGGCATTTTTCTAGTGAGTAGTTGTTCTGAACGTTCATTATCGTCAACCGACACTCGATTGGCCTTAAAAAGCGCGTGCCATTCAAAAAACGTGTGTTCCATCTAAAGAATGTTTTCACTTCAGGTGCTTCCAAAGCATACCTGCCGAGCTTTACGCAAAATGTGATGCGGCCATATTTTCCTGAATTTGTCAGTCATCATAAAGACTGTAGAGGCCTTCCAAAACAAAGATACAAAGACATATATAACAGACGAATATAAAAAAAAAACACATACGAAATCACTTGGCATGCTAAATTCTGGAAATATCATACACAGATATACAAACAGACAGACCATCACACAAACACACTGATACACACATACATATACATACATGTATATATAGACAGTAACCCTTCTTTTAAGCATGTTTCGTTGAAAGCGACCGACAAGTTAGATTTTATTCATTTTTCCATGCAATTCTTTCAGCATTCTAGCATGTTTCTTTTTTTAACGATTAAAAAAAAAAAAAAGTTAAGGAATGTAAAAATGTTCCGTAATTATTTTTCGCCACTTCCCTGGCCATTCTCAAGAGAGTCATGTTTCCGTTGTTGTTATTTAAAGAGTGAAAATATAATATCAACAGCGGAAACATAACATTCATGCGAATGGCTAGAGAAGAGACTAAAAGCGCTTTGAAAAATAATTATGGAACATTTTTTTTATTCATTATATTTCACAAAAAGAAAAAATTTTAAAATACTGAAAAATTTATATAAAAATTTAATACAACTTTCATTCATTGTAGTTTTCAACGAAGCATATATATATATATATATATATATATATATATATATATATATATAGTCATTTGGAAGTTATTTGATTACGCAACCTTGATTCTCCAAAATTTTTTTATAAACGTTGGAGAATCAGTTGATAAAAACGCTCGAAAATACCAAAAGGTTGTGCAACCAACGAACTTACAAATGAAAATGTTTAAAAGCTCTACATTATACATGCATTGATTTCTTCTTAATGCAGCTGTATACTGGTTTAATTTAATTTTGACCATTAACTGATTAATAATTATATATATATTTACGTAGCATTTTCAAATTCTTTTTCTTATTCTTCCTCTAAATAGAATAACTTTTCCAACTTAGCAAACCGTTGTTTGTGATTTCCCCGACTAAATTCTACTAATTGATATTTCTTTTCAAAAGTAAATTCATACATCTTATGCACAGACTGTTGCTACCTGTATGTAAATTCAGGACGTGATTTTAATATCACAGACGACCGCATTGCCCGTTAAAGAAAAAATAAATTGCATACTTCTTTACTTTTATTCGAGAATTTGGGGATTTTTTTAAACATCCACTCCTGTTTTATTAAACCCATTTATATTTATAAGTGCAAAATTAAAACACATTTTATTTCATTGTATGCTACCTGACGCTGCTATCAATAGTCTGACTTCTTTAAAATATTTTCTTGAAAATTTCTGATTAATTAAAGGTAAATATAAAGAATTAACAGACCGAACAGAAAACAATTGTATATTAATATCAATTAAATCATACTGTGTAAACTACTTCCCAGGATTATAATATGCCCACAAATGATAATGTTGTTTTTATGTTTTAGCATATTTTCTTATCTATCAATGTCTTCCTTGATACACTTTCGTTTTTATACAAGAAACTTTTTAAAACCTGAATACACACGAATTCTGTATGTTTCTTTAATTTTCATGAAAAACAAGTCTTTCAAAACCTAAATTCAAATGTGCACTTTACCTGTTAAATTTTAATTCTAAAAAACCGTGACTGAAATCAAATCACATAATATACCATAGTCAGGACTTTCACCCAACGACGTCAAATTTAAGGCCTCGTTGTTGAAAAGTTCAATACATATTTCAATAAATCTCGATCATTTAATAGATCGATCCCGCCTTCGTGTGAACGATATTTGATATTAATGACTCCTTTTCAATAATATGAGATTTTATTTTTATTTTATTATTTTTTCTTACTTTTAGAATTATAGAATTCGTTCATTTTAAAAAGCAGAAGAGATTTTCTTATGTTAAATGTTCGGCTTCTGAATTACGCAATTTTTAGTCTTAAAATGTTGGAATTTGGTTAATTTTAATTTTCTTGTCGGTTGTCGTTATTCTTGTTTTTATCCTCCTGAAATAAATGGCGACTGTCCATCAGCCACAATTATTCCGTCGGACCTACAAATACAAAAAGAAAATGTGATCTCGTGAAATCCCGTTTTATTCTCGTTCTTTGATTATAATTTCATGTTTACTGTTACTTGAGGTAAATACTTTCTTTTGCATCCCAGCAAATAGATGCGTCCATAAAGAGACGTTTGTTGTACATATTTTTTTCGTGCACCCACTCGAACAGAATATGTCAATTGGCTGGGTGTTAAGTGGGAATTGCGCGCGTAAAAAGGACCAGTAACCAAATACCGTCGAATTCTCTCAGGACCTTCATTTTGGTACACCTCAGGCAACAATGACTGTTCCATGCACTCACCATCACAGTGTAAGAGGTATTACCTGCAGGGAAGGGCTTCGTGAAACTAGACTTAGTTACTGTGTTCTTTGGGTCCTAAAATAGATAGCGTTGTTTGTTATAATGTCATTGTAAATACATTGGAATATTTTCCTTTTATTTTTGTAATTTTGTCTTCCCTATTTCTACTTTTCCATCTATCTTTTTGCATACATTTCTTATTCTACCGCAATATTCATCTTCTCTTCTTTCTCATTCATTTGTCAGCCAGGCTTCTCTCTATCAATTTCACTTTCACTTTCACTTTCACTTTTTCCCTTTTCCCATCTGACAGTCTATCATTAAATTTTTATCTTTTTATATGTCTCTTTGTTTCTTTCTTTTATCGATTCATCTATATATGTATCTTTTTCTCATTACTTATGTGAAAACTGACGTAAATTGACAGATCCATAACAAAAGACCCGCTGTGGAAAAAAGACCCTCATGTTAAATCTCCAAAACCATTTTCAATGCTTGTAATGCATTTGATCTTACTAAAAAATTGATGTTTTTTTTAAACGGAACTAAACTGAAGGCCTACCAAAGACAGTTCCTTAACAAATCTAATCTCGCAAACAATACTAAACGGAAAGCGTTTCATCCTCAGTAATTACTCTAATGCTACGGCCTTGGGTCACGTATTATTTAAGCTGATTAAAATTAATTCAGCTTCCAAAAGTCAAGATCGAAATTTCAGACACATTTCCATCGCCACTGGACATTAAAGATAAAATCATCAACGCAGTAATATCGAATAGAAATGATGAGTGGTGTTTCCACAAGTGTTTGTCACAGCATGTAAATCAAATGTACGATCTGTCACAAGCATGTAAATCAAAGAAAGAGAAAAGTGTGAATTCCCATAAAACTAGGATCAGACACACACGCATACGCACATGCGCATATATGAGCAGAGATAGATAGATAGATAGATAGATAGATAGATAGATAAAAATAAAAAAACTTCTGTTCTGATACAAGATACAACATTCATATGTGTAATGTCAACCATTCAAACTTATATGCCTATTAACAAATGTCGCCTATATGCCTATTAACAGTATATATATATATATATATATATATATATATATATATATATATATATATATATATTCGGTCTGGGCAAGAAGCAAGTTGATGCGTCTAGCCACAATGATGAGCTGTGATACAAAGAAACAAGCGTGTATGTGGGTAACTAATATATATATATATATATATATATATATATATACATTTTCTTTAGGTGAAACTTAGGTTTGTCTGGCTGACTAGGTATTCTTTACTGATATATATATATATATATATATATATATATATATGTATTTATATATATATATGTATATATGTAGTATTTCGCACATATAATATTTGTTTTAATAAATCATTGCTTTTAACCATATATTAATATATATATATATATATATATATATATATATATATATATATATATATATATTTATAATCCCTCACCGCTAAAAAGTAACATTTAGATATGCGTGAAACTCCGAGTCGTTCTATAGGTAGGGAACATAAGAATATTTTTTAATAATATATATATATATATATATATATATATATATATATATATATATATTATTATTATTATTTTTTGTAATGCTTAGATTCTTTGTCGTATATATATATATATACATGCATGCATATATATATGTGTGTAAGTGTGCAAGTGTCTGTTAGCGTAACCAGAGAGGAGAAAGAAAAAAATCACGAGAAATGACTTGCAAATGTGCTTACCATTGTAAATCCACACCAATACACAATTAATAACAGTGTAATCCACCATATATTTGGAAGGATTAACAGTAAATTGAAAAATTCCCCGATTTATGGATGGAGAACTCCGTCTACGAAACTATGGATTCGAGATACTGAGATAACATCAGTCAGACAAGTGACAAAGTTTTAATCATGCTAATTCTATAAATCTTTGATATCATGCACTTTATCACAAAGTATGCTTGCCTTAAATGCCTTTCTATCAGTATTCCACTGTCAGCAAATTATTGGCTTCACACGGTCTCTGTTTTAAATATATAGTAAATTTGGCTGAAGTGAAAATAAATAAAAAATTCAAATTAAAATTGACGAAATTACATACCCAAATCACATTAAATAAATAAATACATAAATAAATAAATAAACCTAAATTTTCAATGTCTCCCGTTTCTGCGCTTGTGTAGTAGCTTCAACATTTTTCTTCAAATTTTTTTCTTCAAAATTTTTTCCTCTTTGTCATACATCGTAATACATCTTCCATACATATATACATACATACATACATATATACATACATCCATACATATATATATATGTGTGTGTGTGTGTGTGTGTGTGTGTGTGTGTGTCAGAATAAACCAACGAAAAGCTACAGGTGCACAAACGCAATCAACATAAAAAGTGAAAAAAGAAAAGTGTTCAACCTTAACAAAAACGACAGTGTTCAATGGCTAGTGCATGAAGTAGACCAAAATTATACATAAATTATCACAGATCGTCTTCATCCTGGGTAAAATGTTCACATTCATAGCTTACGAAAATTTAGTACTTGTCACATATAAATATGTCCTAATATGTTAGACGGATATTTACACATGCATCCTCCGACCATTCACATATATTGTGTTTTTTCTTCCTATGTCCTGTTGTATAAACAGGTACTTTTCTTTCACACCTTTTTTTAATACCACACGTCACCGTCATCTTTAGACCCATCTTTAGACTCATCTATGATCGGTCGGAAATCCATCGACAGTCCCACTCCACACAACACGGTCAAGCATTAGTGCACATAGATCTCTCTTATCAAGCGCTGAGTCTCGGGCAATTGCGTGTGAATGCGTTAGATTATTTAACATTTCCAAAAGGATGTCAAAGTAGCAAGGACGAGATCACTTCATTCTGTGCTCGATAACAGCGGCTAGTATATTGCAGCCGTTCCTGCATAAGTTGAAGCGATAATCGTGTGATTTCCCCGTAAGTCAATGATGTTTTGGATCTTTCTCAGCATGTTCCATTTCTCTAAATATACAAAGTCAATATCTCTGAACCACAGAGAAGGATCAGCTCAATTAATGCTTGAAAATTTCGAACTTTTAAGGGACAGATCCCAAGATCTTATCAAGTATGTTGCATGCATCGCTCGTACCACACGTACACAAATGTATATTTGAGCTTCGAACAGTCAATTATTCTTTATTTAGAGAAAATATCCACGCGAATTATACTTCTTTCAAACACGCCTCTATTTAAATATGCAGGATAATTTTTCCGGCTCCCTCTTAATTTAAGCTTTATACGTTCTCGTTGTGCATTGTGCAGTGGATATCGGTTCGGAACAAGAAAGTGGAGAGCCGAGTTCGAATTACATTTGAATTCGTTGGAATCACTTAGGTGTAAAAAAAACCCCTGAGACCGGTATTAATCCGTCGCCTCTCTCTCTCTCTCTCTCTCTCTCTCTCTCTCTCTCTCTCTCTCTCTCTCTCATATGGGTTAAATAGCAAGACGGATTGAGTTTTAAAGCATTGTTTGGCAATTAGTCTAATGCAAAAATAATGGCAGCCTACTGTGGGAAAATCTTCTGCCAAGTCAGTGATGTCTGTTTCAAAACATAATTGCCCAAGCGAGTATCACGTATGGTACTGAACTGACTGACTGACCTTTTCCCCAAAAACGTTTCAATATTGAATAATAAATAAAAACTTATTTTGAAAAAATAAATTTCCATCCTCCCCTTTTCATTCTAGCAAACTAATCTATTTAAAAATTAATTATAAGCAGTATCACATGAGCCTTTGCTTGCACACTTTAGTGACAGCTTAGTAATTTGTTTGTCTTACTATGTTTAATATGTTTAATATGTTATTATGTTTAATATGTTTAATATGTAATATGTTTAATATGTTATTACAAACTGCTTGCGGATGTGCGTTGTGGTGGAGTGGATATCGACTCTGAACGACAAATCGAGGATCCGAGTTTGAATTCCAGTTAAATTCCTCGCATTCAATTACGCACAAATACCCCTGGGAAAGGTATGAATCCGTCTCTTTCCCCCAGTTATGTGTTAAACAATAGGATAGATTGGATTCTATAGCCTTGGTTGGCAACCAGTCTGCCGCAGAAAGCAATGACAACCTACTGCGGAATAATCTTCTGTCCAGTCAGTCATGTCTCTTTCGCAGACATGATCGCCCAAGCGTGTATTACGTATGGCATTTCACTGACTGAATATTATAGTGCTGACTGTACTGTTTGGTAAACAGAGAATAATATAAGCATGTTTGCTTCACTAGATAGTAATTAACATTTTTTGGTGGTTTTCTTGTGTGCTTTTTTTTCATCCTTATTGATCATCTACACAATTTCAGTTTGAAGATCTGTTAATCTCTGTAGGGCATATTTTTGATTCGACTATAATTATTCACACTTTACTTGGTACAGAAGTTAAATAATATTAAAATAGACTTGAATAGATGTCAAATAAGTTTTCCAATTTTTTTAACAAGAAAAAACGAATACGATGTATTCTATCTAGCGCGAAATTTAATGTTTATGCTTCATTTATATATATTTTAATTATTTTCTAAGACTCACGTTTTAACGAATATAATGAATATAACAGAATAAATTTACTGCATGGCTTCAGAGGAATTTTTTAGTATTTAATGGTTAAATGTGTGGTTATGTGACACGTGGTTCGACGAAGACTAAGATGTCCCGCGAAGTGGAAACATGATACGGCTTCTCCCTGGGACATCTTGTAGGTTTAGAAGTTGAATAACACAGTAGGCTTTTCGCCACTTTTTTTTCTTTTTGGAAAAGCCATCTAGCGAGAAGACAAGTTACCATAATACCATTAATTTATCATACTTCCACAGCTAACCCTGGAAAAAAAAAATATATATAAGAAAAATTAAGGCAGACATGTTATTTCATGGTAAGTCGGAAGTATAGGCCTTTTTTCAGGTAAACCATCATCAGCTTCCGTATTTATTACACAAAAGATTTTAAACGAATGAAATAACGTGTCTGCCTTAATGTTTCTTATATTTGCTCTATATGTATTTACATACATATATATTTAGAGCTTTCTTAGAGAGTTATCCTACCACTGTATGTACAGGATACTCCTTCGGATTCTTCTATATCTACACCGCTTGCTGCTATATATACACGCACAGGCACACATACAAGTATATATACACACACACACACACACACATATATATATATAATGCAAAAGATTTGTCACTTTAACTGCATAAATTCTTTGCATTGAACATATTAATGTTTTATCACCACCCCGATATTGAGAACTTTATGAAAAAAGCCAGCTTGCCAAAATATTTTTTGTCAGTAAAACTACTGAAAAAACAGCAATCTTAGCGATAAACATTATCACAACTCAACAAGATATATATATATATATATATATATGTGTGTGTGTGTGTGTGTGTGTGTGTGTGTGTGTGTGTGTGTGTACTAATCAGAAAATAGATTCATATGAATGCTTCTGATAATGTTCATGTTCTAATTCTAATTATTATATTGAATTCAAGACCATTTTCCCTGCCTGTTTAGTTGAATATCTCTATTATTGTACTATAAAATTACAATAAATATTAATATGCAATTAACAGTTGGATATTTAACAATAGCAGTTGTTAACATTGGCAATGTACGATGATAAAAAAGCGTTCATGTAGATTATAACCGGCATGCGCCGAAGATTCAGGCTGGGTTTCGAATTTGTTTCAGTCTAGTTCTGGTGTTATATAAAGTATAAAAAACAGAGGAACATCACAAGAAAGGAAACTATATTTTAAACCCCCGAAAGTGAATGGAAACTGAATATGCTAAT
This sequence comes from Ascarosepion bandense, assembly GCA_037127315.1. Taxonomy (NCBI): domain Eukaryota; kingdom Metazoa; phylum Mollusca; class Cephalopoda; order Sepiida; family Sepiidae; genus Ascarosepion; species Ascarosepion bandense. Next base: position 2,493,586 of record JBBBDQ010000397.1, read on the forward strand.
ATTTAGCGAATGGATTCGAAATCAAATGGACAAAATTGTTAAATGTCAGTTAATTAAGTGCCATACGTGATACACGCTTGGGCGATCATGTCTCGAAAGAGACATGACTGACTGGGCGGAAGATTATCCCGCAGTAGGTTGCCATAGATTTCTGCGGTAGACTGGTTGCCGACCAACGCTATAGATACACAATCTGTCCTATTATTTAACCCAGAACTGGGGGGAAAAGTTGGATTAATACCTTTCCCAAGGGTATTTGCCCGTAAGTGAATGCAAGAAATTCAACTGGAATTTGAACTCAGCTCTCCGATTTCTCGTTCCGAGTCGTTCCTATTATTTCATAAATATTCTTATAATAAGTGAAATATCATTTTACATGCTCATTATGCGAATGTGGAAGCGGGAAAATGATGTCGGTGTGTTTGAATGGACAAAACAATGCACCGAGATTAGGCTTGGTAATGCAAGACTAGCGTGTTTTCTCCGTGTTATATTTGTTTTGCTACGCTTTTTGTCATTTTGCGGCAAATTCTACAAGTAAAATATTATTAATTTTTTTTATATACAACGATAAATAAGAATACTCAAAAGCCGCGCGTCGCCGAACACAGACAGACAGGAACCAGATTTAGAAGCGGCATACAATCGATAAAATCGATGTTATTAAGTTTGTGTCTCTGAAGTTAATAAGTTTGTTATATTTTTTACCTTAAGATATCAACCAAGACAATTCGATTAATGAATATCCTTTTTAAAGTAGAATGTACTTTTCGACCTTTTTATCATACAATTTTGAGGAAGAGAAATAGCAGTAAATGTTATTCTTTAGTAAATTTCAAACAATAAGAAAGGAAGAAAACGAATCTGGCCAACCACAAACGATTAATTGTGGGAGAAATTAAGTAATTCCTTCCGTCATGTCATTACATAAACGTCTTTTTATTTTCATTACATAAGCCCTTCATTCTATTTTATTTTATTTTATTTTATTTTATTTTATTTTTGGCGGGTGATTAAAACCGTGACACGTAAATCTTCGGATATGACACGAAACCGGATATTTTAAAATCTGTTATTGAATATATATATGAGTTGGGATCAAATAAAGCTCATATCTAAACTTATTTATAAATGGAACTTTGTCTGTGTATGTGTGTGTGTGTGTCTGTGTATCCGTTACCTATAGACTCCGAAACGGCTGAACCGATTTTCTTGAAAATTTACATAGTTGTACTATAAGCGTCTGCGAGTGTTCTTAGCTAGGTTTTGTGTCGAGGTACCATCAATAAATATCGAAAATCGATAATCGAAAAAATCGGGTTATAGAAGGAGTGGTTCGATTTTAATCAAATTTGATACACTCATAGACAAAGACATAAGAAACGATATTCAGAAGTTTCAATGTTGCAGTTCTT
>JBBBDQ010000397.1:2497500-2700000 GCA_037127315.1 Ascarosepion bandense
TTTTTTTCCGAATCATCTGCTCTGTAACGGTAATACTTGTACTGGAGCGTCCTGTGCAAATGCCAAGCATTACAATATGCCGTTTCCAAATAGCCGGCGGAATGAAACGCATCATTGTTCTCTTTATCTCACAAACGGTGCCTAACTGAGCTTAATATACTGTGCAGTGGACAAAATAAGAAAAAACAACTTACGCTCATGTACAAAATTATATATTTTCATCCATCGCACACGTTATACACTGTGTGTATGAACTATAATTAAGAAGCAAGAATTCCTTGAAACTTGTTTTATTGAATTCAACCTAAAAGACTTGTCTGTTTAGTACTTTACTGAGTTTTTCTAATAATTGTTAGGGTTTTCGCTGCTGTTAAAATCTTTCAGAACTCCACACAAAAAACTTTATTTAGTTTATTCTATTTCATGTTTTTATCTAACAACTTTATTCTTCAAAAAATAAAGTAAAATTAACATTCTTGGTAATATATTCGTAACATTTCATATATACAGGCTGCAGCAGAAATAAGTCCCACATTTTAAAGGTTAACAAAAATGCCAGTGTAACTGTAAGTAAAAATGAATTATTTACTGTTGATTAAACAAAGGACTACAGTATATATTCATTTTGTTTTAAAAATGACAGCATCCACATGGTGACCCCTATTTACCTTATACTTTTGCAGATGATTTCTAAAGTATTCTGTCACCCGGAAATAAAAGCGCTTCGAGATTTTCAAGGTCGCATTCTTTTTTTTTTTTAAACCTAGTGAACGTTGTCCTTGAATTTTTATTCCATAGCATTATCGAATTTCTATCTGGAACAGTATCATTACGAAATAAAATGAAATGAGCACGATAAGCTCTCTGGGTTGCAATTACAGGCCCGCAATCTTAAAAATATTTCAACATCAAACGGACGGAGTGGCCTGCCCAAACCATGATGATAACTAATGCTATCTGCCAAACTACACTAGCACCACAGCGGTGATACTTCAAAATGTGTGAGATATTTATATAGCATCCTATACATACATTATATATTTATTTATTATGTGCTTTCTAATGTATACATTTGTCTTTTCATGCGTAAATGCACACATACTGATATGTGTTTAAAATTTAAAGCAAAGCCACACGAACTGAACACATTTCCATTTTAAACGTGTCTTTGATTGTTTCTTAAAAATGTTGTCGCTTAAATTGCTTGAACCAAATGATATTTTATTTCATAAAAGATTAACAAATTGTCTTTAGGTTTAAAGATTATTAAATGTAAAACTTGCAAATCTAATTTATCTGTAGGTTTGGAATATGCAATAACGAGTTACGGTAAATCCAGTATAAATGATTTGTTATATATATATATATATATATATATATATACATATATATATATATATATATAACTCTTAAGCAAACGCCCACATATATATGTATATATGGATGCATGTTATAGTCGCCTAAACCTAAAGACCGTGAGAGCGAAAAAACTTGGGGAGTGACTCGAACTGTTTTTCGTGGATTTTAAAGTTGTGAAGCATTTTTTGCTTTGTCTCCATAGCCGAGGTTTTGGTCATTTCTGCTTTGGCTATTATTTGCCTTTTGTTTGTTTCCTTTTTAATTTATTTGTTTTAGTTTCATTGTGTATATTAATATATATATATACTATCATACTTTTATCCACAAAATGATACACACATATATATATATACAATAAAACAAATTCTGATGTTCAAATTCGCTGTATGTATGGCCATTTCTACGAGAAATTTATTTTATTTTTATTTTTACAAGAAAATTAATTTCGTTTTATTCTTCCCCCTACCATTTCTTTGAGCCAAACAAGGCTAAATTTCAGCTTTCAACTCTCCAATCTGTTTGTGAGTAAGGGTTTTCAAAACATCTAAAAATAAAAGTAGACATAGATTTCTCTCTGATTTCTTATTAATCCCACCCATTTAATTTTCCGTGATGAATATTTTTTTTGAACTTACGCCGGTAAAATATCTTTGTTCATTTTGTCATTTGGCTTTTTGTAATAATATTTGTTGATGATGACACGCGAAATGTTTCGTAGAAATTTCTCGGAGAAAATTCTCGTAGAAAATTCTCCTAGAAATTGGCATACAACAAATTTGAACATCGGAATTTGTTTTATTTTATAATTGGCTCGGTAATTTGAATATAAATTACATTGAGCCCTCTAACTTGATCAGTTTTAATATTAATGTAATTAATATTAATTAGGATCGGGTTTTTGGGATTTACCTACCTGCTTTTCCTTTTGGATTATATATATATATATATTCTATTTTTTCTAGATAAAAATAAGATACTATATATATATATATATATATATATATAGTATCTTATTTTTATCTACAAAAATAGAATATATATATATATATATATATATATATATATATATATATTAGGACAAAAATTTTAGGATATATATATATACGGTAAGTTTTTAGCAATACTTTAATAATAGGAGACCAATCCAAGAACGAGTTAAAATTAATTACTAGTTATTCTTTACAACCACTTCGTGTATCATTTGAATAATTGTAGAATGTTGACTAAACGAGAGATGAGATTTAGCTAGACAAGTAGTTAATATAATTATTTTTTTAACTCGCTTCACTATATATATTTTATTTTCATTTTTTCCTACACGACGAGCCTATTAACTGGAATCTAATTTTTGCCATTTCATTATATTTTTAAATTTGTCTTGCGAATTTTCAAATTTTCAAGGATTTGTTCCTGATTGTTTACCATATATTTGTAGCTTCGGTTATCCGATCAAAGTAAATGTCTAAATAAGAAGAAGGTTACCAAAGATAAAGCTTGTAGTCAATCTAGTAGACTATGTCGACTGTGCAGTGAGCTAGGTCTTCACAGGTGTCCTACTGCTAAAGTCCACCTGAGGTAAAAGTGTATCTTTTCGAAAACTGCAGTTAATACATAGTTAAATTAGATATTAATAGTTAAATTAAAATAAATATCCATTATATACATATATATATATATATATATATATATATATATATATATATATATATATTGGGGGGTAGATCGATAAATAGATCCCCTTCTATGGAATGACAATAATAGCAAGCTACTCACAGAATTTGTTTGCTTACAAATTGTTAGGCGTGTTTTTTTTATGTCTCTGAAGCAGATTGGTTATAATAACTGCTCTTAATTATTACAGAGTTAGTCCCATGTTTCCTACTAGAGGATGTAGTTGGTGTTCGAGTCCAGCTACAAAGGCAACACGGAGAATTCGGATTTCAAAACCAAGCTGCTAAACTCATGTAGTATAAATTCCTCGACTTTCTTTTAGATCTAAATACTTTTATGATGAATATTGCTCCATATAGATATGTATATATATATATATATATATATATGTGTGTGTGTGTGTGTGTGTGTGTGTGTGTGTGTGTGTGTGTGTGTGTGTGTGTGTTCCTTTTTTTCAGCTTATTCACATCTATTTGTTTATCAATTTTTTATTTTCGGATTCGCTGATTCTTTATCAAATATTCTGCTTATATCGATTTTATCTATCTGGGTTTTATGGTTATCGCTCTTTCTCTCTCTCTCTCTCTCTCTCTCTCTCTATCTATCTATCTATCTATCTGTTTCATGCTGTCTATATTTAATGTCTAAATGTCTGTCTTTCTTTCTTTCTCTCTCTCTCTCTCTCACTCTCTCTCTCTCTCTCTCTCTCTGTTTCTATCTATCTATCTATCTATCTATCGAGATATGTATATATCAATACCCTACAAACACAACTAAGTGTTGAAAATATAATCCTTTGGGCAATGTCTATGGCCAAGATACTATCATATCCGTCTCTTGTTGTCTAATAAAAATTTGAGCTCAATAAAATCCAGGACATTGAATGTTTAATTTCATTCTTCTCTTGGAATTTTGGCGCAACACAATTTTTCTACACGCGATTTACCTTAACTGATATGTGCAACACTCATCAATTTCTTCTAACTCCCTGTATTCCTGTAACCTGAGTAAATGACTATGTATCTCTCTTAGTCATATAAACACCTTCACACACACACACAATATATATATATATGTGTGTGTCGATGAGACTTTCCTGGCCTGCATCAAGAGAAAATGCTAAGTAGATCTCCAGCAAGGATATTTACAGTCGTTTGGGACCATGCAACATCTGTTTTCTAGAGTCAATGTGGACTAGGTGTAATTCTTCACCGAAATATTTTGTCTTTACCGTAGCTAAAAATTAATCTTTCTTAATTCGAAAGGTTTCGAAGAGTCAAGTTTTATTTTACCTCTATCGATAACATAATTTTTTAATACTTAAGTTAATTTAAATCCCAATATAAAGACCAAAAAACAAAAACAAAAGAAAACGTTTATTTCGGTTTATTAAAAGCAAAACAAGAAATTAGATTTTTTTCTAAATTAACAATGTCTTTATTTTCTTGATTTTGTTTGTTAATTAAAAAAGCTAATTGTGGATTTCAAAAAATAAAACAAATTTAAAATTTAAGCAAATTTTCAAATTCATCATAAATTAATGATCTAAATGAAACAATAAAGATAGCAGAAATGATTTACAACAAACAAGAGCAAGACAATTTCAACACTGCAAAAAATAAAGAAAAAAAGAATTGAATGATTTTACAAATGATGATACCGAACATTCCAGCCAAAAAAAGAGAAGAATGAAAATGGAATAAAAAGAATTTTAAAAATAAAAAAATATCAGCAAAAATTTACAAGTCCTCAGAAAAAACAAAAAAAAATGTTAAAAACGAAAATCATATCCACAAAAAAAAAAAATAATAATTGTCATAATTTTTGTTTTCTATATATATTCTTCATATCATGTCCATAAACATTTCATTTTAACTGGAAACACCATCCGTGAATTAAAATAATTAATCTCTTTTGGAAATTCCTCCGAACCAATGTATGCTATGCGTTTGTTCGATGGTAACACAAAATTCCAGTTATCAATACTTGAATAAAATAATAAATTAAAAATACGTTCATCTTGTTCCTTTCTTTGCATCATTCGTTTTGCTGAATATCATGTTCATTTATTTATGTCTACGCGTATATGTCCTTGCCTTACTTTTTGCCTGATTAAACCACCTGCATAGACTTAACGGAATGATCACCTGGATCTAATTTCTCTTTTTCTGTATATTGTCTATATATATGCACATTTGTGCATGTTTCCGCACGTAGTTGTTTGTCTTTGATTGTTTTTTTGGAGGCCTGAGTTCCACTTCAAACCTAATCTGTCTCGATTTTTCACACTGATACTTTTGGAAAAGGTATGAGAGGAAGTTCTTGCCTTGTTTATGAAAATTGTCAGCAAAAAGCTTGAATTTAAACGAATCTAGAAATGCCCAAATAGTGCACATATGGAAACCCTACATCTCTAACGTTTTACGGGACTCGTCGTATGTCTGTAGTGTTGTATATATAGATGTACATGTGTGTGGTTATATGTTACAATATAAACTGCATGTGTCCATATGGGTTGTGTGCGTGTGGTTTAAGTGAATTAGTCATGTTTATATATTGGTATAGCTAATAATGTAATTGAACACATAATATTCTGGGTTTTACAGAACAAATCAAGAAGCTACAAAACCCAAGTGGAAAACACGAGTCATGTCCTTAAATCGCTTTTTCAGATCAAAACTGTCATGGATATCAGTCTTAGCGCCAAAGGCGTACAAAACAGCCGTATGTAACTGTTTTCTCAGAACGATGGTTAAAAGTGGTTTCGTGAAAATAAAATCTGTAGGTCTTAGCGGGGACCATCTTTCTTGGATCCTTTTGAACTGGCGCTACATAATCACAAACATAGGAATTTACCAAATGCACAGAAACAGACCACTTTCAACAAGAACTAAAATGGATAGCAGGTGTAACTCGAAAAATTAATAATGCTATAGTGAAGTTTTTGACTTTCAACACTACTTCAAATAAAAGGATAGAAGGGAACCTCCATCAGCACTGGAAAGAGCGATAACGCTTAGTAGACTTGAGAAACCAACTTTCTTCAAAAATTGTTTCAATATGACGATTCATAAATTTTAATCGACATCATCACTGTCTGCTCGGTCAATCAATGCCAAATATTTTTGATAAGAAAATGGTTTATATTCAACGGATCAAAACTTACTTATGGCGATATTCTAAGCGTAGCTTAGATATAGCATAAAACCAAAAATTTGTGGAACCTAGTGGGGATCGAACCCACAAACTCAGTCGTAATTGATTTAATGAGACAAGCTTACTGACCATTACACCATGGAGGTGCGGAAATAATTTCGAGGCGTAACTTAGATATGATACAAGGCCAAACGTGTGAGGCACTTACTGAGGCTCAAGTGTTATATGTGGATATCATTCGTGGCCCTAAACGCGTTCAGAAATATATAAACTGTCAGTGATATACGACCGTTTTCTCGGATGAATGAATAAAATTGCTTCCAGCGAATGAAACCTGCAGGTCTTGGCGAGTGCCACACTCCTTCAACCATCATCATGTTCCAAAACGAGCTTTACCAAATAATAGATTCCACAATAACTGAAATGGATCACACGTGTAACTTGCAGAGAAATTTAATGGGATACTCAACATGTTGACGTTTGACACTACTTCAAAAAGATAACTAGGAAGGAAGCCCCCTAACAATATTGAAAACGGACTTTAGAAAACATATTTTTCCGAGAAATTGTTTTAATAAAAGATTTGAATAATTTCAAGCAACTCAACCAATGAATACTGAATAGTTTCTTCATAAGAAAACCTATAATATTACAATTATCAACTTTCTATACGATATTTCATGTGTCATTAAGATTATACGTGTATGGTTTTACAACTTGCTTCTGTACATATGATTACGGGTATTTTTTTTTTTTTAGTAAGCGCGTGTTTGCATAGATCTGTGTTGGTATAGCTGCGTGCCATTTTATTGTTGTGAGTGTATGTGCTGGAGAGTATGTTTATTTCTGCATTGTTCAGCGGTGATCGCTTGCACTATTTTGTGGTTAGAAATTGTGCTTTCAATGTCGTATCATGTGATGTGTGTCAGTGTAACTGTTTTCATCCGCCATTTTTCCACATTAAGGTATGCAGGAGCTGAACATTGACGTTTCGTGACCAGCTTCAGACAATCTTTTGATGTTAGCGTAGACCGAATCGTTGTGCCATTTGACGCTAATACTTTTAAAAGGTAGGCTAGACTTTTAACGAATCAGGGATAGGGAGCCAAGATAAAAAAAATGATGCAGTAAAATAATGTAAGTTAAGATAAAAAGATAACTGAGTAAAAACAAGAATAACACACACACACACACACACACAAACACACTCTACCACTCTCTCTCTCTCTACCACTTTCTCTCTCTCTACCACTCTCTCTCTCTCTCTCTACCACTCTCTCTCTCTCTACCACTCTCTCTCTCTCTCTCTCTACCTGTTATGTTGTGAGTAAGAAAAAAAAATAAATAACTCAACAACAGGAATAGGTTAATTGTTGTATTCCGTGAAAATAGTATTTACAAAGGTTATTAGTATCCAATACAAGAATTAAGGTTAATCGTCTCAACCGTCGTAAGACGTAGTATGAGCAATGGGTACTTCCGGGTCGTCACCGGAAGTCTACGACTGACTTGTCGATCGGCTGCTCAGCACACTCTCCTACGTAGATGCCACCATTACTTTACATAGTAATGGAATAGTCCATTATAGCCGAATAGGCGCGGGCATCCCAACACTACCACTCTCTCTATGTCTCACTGTCAGTGTCAAATATCTTAAAACTCAATCGGCACTTCGGCGTGGGACAGTGGTTAAAGAGAGTAATCTGGTTGACCGCTACTCCTGAATAATGTGTTTTTCACACCAGCAGCTTCTTTTCTTGCACTTCCCGCCTGTGGAATTCCCTTCCCCATACTTGCTTTCCCGCCAGCTACAATCTTCAAGAATTCAAATGTAAAATCAATAGTCACCTTCTGTCTAACTAACTTACATCCTCTCTCTCGTGCTTTTTTCTCCGTCCACCCCACTCATTCTCTTCCTTCTCGTACTCTCTTCCTGACACCCTCTGTAGCCTGTCATTCATTCTCACAACATTCCTTCTATGTAACCCCCTGGACAACAGTGGCAGTACAATGCCTTGCTTGGGGCCACACGATTATATATATATATATATATATATATATATATATATATATATATATACGCCATATATTTTGACATTAAATAACCCGAAAATGAATCACAAATAAACCCAACCAACTTAACTTGGCGTATCTCAGTTCTCAGCGGACCACGCGGCACATCTGTGTAGAACCATGAATTTTTTTTTCCGTAAGAAGTAAATACAAAAAACTGGTGCACAAACAGCCCATCTCAGATTTTTTAATACATAGTTTTCCTTCTCCTAGTTTAATTTTCAGCAGAGGCTAAAAAGCCTAGTATATCCTACTATGTATCATAGTCAGTCAGTTAGTTAACTGACATACGTGTTACATGCATTGGACGATCATGTCGCGATAAAGACATAACTGACTGAGGTTGCCATTGCTTTCTACGGTAGACTGGTTGCCAGCCAAGGCTATAGAACCCAATCTATCCTATTATTTAACCCGTAACTGGAGAGAAGAGACGGATTAATACATTTTCCAAGAGTATTTGCACGTAAAGTTTAATGGTTTTAAATGAGTCAGTAAGTCAGTTAATTGCCATACGTGATACACGCTTAGGCAATCATGTCTCAAACGAGACATGACTTACTTGGCTGAAGATTATCCCGCAGTAGGTTACCATTACTTTCTGCGGTAGACTGGTTGCCAGCCAAAGCTATAGAACTCAATCTATCCTATTATTTAACCTGTACCCGAAGAGAAGAGACGGAAATAACTTTCCCAAAGGTATTTGTGCGTAAGTGAATGCAAGAATTGAACTGGGATTCGAACTCGGCTTTCCGATTTGTTGTTCCGAGTCGATCAAACCTGCCAGAAAATGACCTTTGTGCGCAATCAAATATAACAAATATGACTGGAATTCTGAGTTCTCCGACTTCACATCCCGGTCCGCTATCCCATTCCGATTACGACATTTACACTACTAATCAACCTCCCACACACACGGGGGTACGTGTGGCTAAAATAAAACTGAACTAGTAGACTTAATAGACAGAATTCTGAAAACAATTCCATTTGTCTATTAATCCACGCTTTACTCTTGAATCTATGTTGATAACGATCCGAAATTATATTCTATCTCCAGTTTAGAAATGTATCGTTTCAGTTGTCAGGGTGGTACTGATTACAACGGTAGAACATCCCGTTCTGGCAGTAATGATTATCAAGATTAGCCTCGCTAAGAATTGCAGTACCCCGAGTTAATTTCGTTGATTTTCCATGTGATACATTGTTGGGTTACTTAATATCGAAATGTAATGCGTATGTAATGAGCAAGAAACTCACTACTCAGAGTAGGGGTCAACTAAAAGTTTGAATTACTAAACCTTTAACAACCAATATTCCCAATGTTAACTGCATAGATGCGTTAACACAACCGACTAGCGGGACATGTATTAAACAACCAATAAAAATGCCATATTAAGTCGTACCAGCCATCACACTTTAAACGGAAAAAGTTAATGTTATACTTAATTATAATTAGCCTTTGACGTTTATATAACATCCGGTTTCTTTTTTATGTTTTTATCTTTAATCATTGTACATCCTCTTCATCGTAGACAGGGCTCCTATGTGAGAGAACTGATAACCGTTCAAGCTGCTTATTCTGTTTTTGGATTTCTATATTACAACTGTACGATAATGTTAATATATGCTATTCGGTTTTTTCATCATCTCATTTATGGAACATGTCCGTTTTAACCGCTGTTATCTCATTTTTTACAGTGTTTAAATAAGAAGTGTATGAACAAGGTCCATGCCTAATATTAATATCCTGTATATTAGGGTATTATTACATGTTTAATTTCTATTACGATCACTTTATGAAAATATCACCCTGCGTTATATAATTCCAAGACATTTGCGTCTGTAGTGCAATCGAGGAAAAATCTGAAAATTCTGAGACACCAGCTGTTTGTCGAATATCTTTATCATGTGAAGTATCACGTGCAACAAGTAGGAAGGTATAATTCTCCTGAAAATCACATCACTTTTTTATTGGATTAGTGACAACTGATCGGTTTGAACAATGTTCTAGACATATACAGCGTTGTTAAACATTTTATTCACATAAAATGTTAGTGAGAATTTTAATTTACCCAACACCCTGACGCCATAATTTAAATTTGTATGTTTTGGCAGAATCAGTTAAGTGCCATAGGTGATAAACGCTTAGGCGAATCATATTCAAAAGAGACATGAATGACAAGGCAAATTTTCTGACAGAAGTTTGCCATTACTTTCTGCGGTAAACTGGTTGCCGACCAAGGCTATAGAACCCAATCTGTCCTGCTATTTAACCTATAGCAAGAGAGAGAAGTGACGGAATAGTACTTTTCCCAAGAGTATTTGTGCGTTAATGAATGCAACAAATTCAACTGGAATTCGAACTCGGCTCGACAAACATTTGCAAAAGTCCCGGACTTGATTTCATCACTAAAGATTATAGAGCACTGTTTGTTTCAAATGTAAATCCCTCACCAAGGTACCAGAAATAGTATGGCTGAAATGAATGTCCACAATTCTGAAAACAGGTATTGGACATCCTATAATCATATTAGTGTGTAATATGGACGCCAAATGGCGTCTAGCGCTATCTTTATATGTATAAGTTGTCACAAGTGTAATAATTTGCCCTCCTGAAGCTGGTTTACAAATATAGGAATATTTATTTGATCCTTGTATAAGCACCTTGCACAGATACATGCATCACGTACAGTATGTACAACAATTCACCTAGCTGCCAATCTAGTTTATACTACACGATAACTCTCATGACTAAAAAAAGGTACATACGTGCGCCTGCAAGACATCATATCGGTTTGCACAGGATTCTTTGCGTACTCACTGTACGCTAAATAACCGTCTAATGCTCTAATATACAGTGCACTAGCGATGTTTCTACGTCGCAAGATTAAGAAAGACGTTGAGGTTTTAGCAAATAAACTTTAGCATGCAGGTACCGTGAAACAGCATTATACTACCAGGTGTTTCAATAGATATATTGTTTTACCCACCAAAACTATCGTAACTAAATTTGAAAATAATTTATCTTTGGTTAGCAGGAAATTTGCTACCAACTACTTCGAAAACAATGATATATTTAATTAATACAAAACAAAATAATAAGCTAAAACTTGAAGGAAGCATTTACACTATTACCTGCAATAATTGCCACAATAAATAAATAGTATAAAGTTCAATAATTTTAAAGTCAGTCAGTTAAGTGCCATACGTGATACACGCTTGGGCGATCATGTCTCGAAAGAGACACGACTGACTGGGCAGAGGATTATCCCGCAGTAGGTTGTCATTGCTTTATGTGGTAGACTAGTTGCCAGCCAAGGCTACAGAACCCAATTTGTCCTGTTATTTTACCCATGATTTGAGGGAATAGAAGGATTAATGTCTTCCTCAAGGATATTTGCACGTATGTGAATGCAACGAATTCAACTGGAATTCGAACTCGGCTCCCCGATTTCTCGTTCCGACCCGATATATAGTGAAAGTTGGGCATTCTTATAGACGTAGAAGAGGAACAAGATAAAATGGAAGTTATTTTGCAGAAGTTTTGAGGATATTGGAGCCAAAATGGATTTAGGACCAGAAAGAAACAGAATTTCTATGACACTAGAAGAAAAAGAAAGAGCTTGGAAAATTTTACATTCAAAGGACATAGTAAATGCAAAAGTGGTAAAAGAAAATAAGTTACCCACTTAACAAGCTTGTGTAAATGGTTGAAAGAGAACAGTAATTGTAAGGATATTAAAAAGACAAAATTTGCTAAAAGGTGCAAAACATAGGAAGTGGTAGAGAATCATGCTCACTCAGGTACTGAATGAAGACGGCCAGATAGGCGAAAATAACTCTGGTTTGACGATATATGTTTAAAACTGGAAACTTAAATGGCTGATACATATCACTCATTCAATAATGAATTAGAGCACTCTGGCTATTGGGCATGTATAATGATAATATACACGCTAAAAAGTCTGCCTTCTTCTACCGAGTGCCCATAGCCCAGAAGTGGAATCGCCGACTGACGCCATTTCGGTCGGGTTTCAATCCTGGGTTAAAAAGCAATCGGAGTCATGAACTGTGATACAGTGAAACAGATCTGTCTTCGGATGACTATATATATATATATATATATATATATATATATAAAGGAAAACTCAACACGTCATTTCAATCGGTTATAAATTATAATTCATTTCTATGAGTTTAATTAGCTCATTTCATCAGACCTTACAATATTCCTTCCATTTGGTACAAAAATTTTGTCGGAATAAGCATTTTCTTTAACTGAAGAGAAGGATAAAAATGAAATTAAAATTAAAATAAAAATAAGAAGAAGGAAAAGAGAGTCAGGACTTAGGCATTGGCGTCAGATCTATCTGGGATTTCCTAGACCGTCGTGAAAAGGTGGACCTGTAAAGGAATTTCTAATTCATTGGATACTGTTGTTTGTTTGACCCCATAAAATCAACCCATCCATTTATACTAACTAATATCCACATATACATATTTGTACATTCACACATATATTTACAAAAGTGACTTACATATATTTATCGCCTTATACGTTTTTGTATCTACTTACGGAACCTGCCGTTCGTGTACTCACACATATACATTTCACAAAGACGGGATTTCCGCGTGTATAAGTAGTGTTATATATATATATATATATATATATATATAATTGCTAGTAATCTGATACATACTCCCAAATTACGCCAATAGCTTGTTGGATTATCCTCAGCGTTTACGGACTGGACATCTATATATATATATATATATATATATATATATGTGTGTGTGTGTGTGTGTGTGTGTGTGTGTGTGTGTGAATTGTGATCAAATATGGATCGGAATCTGATGTAGAAATCAATAGATTAATAAACGTTTCCTATTACTATTTTATCTTGTTATATATATATATATATATATATATATATATATATATATCTTTTTAATATCCTCTTAATAACTGTTCTGTCATCTATTTACACGAGCTTGTTAAGTAGGTAACTTGTTTTCTTCTGCTTCTTTCGCCTTAATATTGCCTTTGAATGTTAAATTTTTCCAAGCGCTTTGTTTTTCCTTCTGGGGTCAGAAATTTTGTTTCATTCTAGTCCTAAATATATATATATATATATATATATATATATAGAGAAAACATAAATAACACACACACACACACACATATATATATATATATATATATATATATATATATATATATATATATATATATATATATATATGTATATATATATATATATATATATAGACTACCGGCCATAATTATTAGGCCACCCCAGTTTTTAAAAAATATTTATGTATTTTATCCTATTTTTAGTATTTACTACCAAGTGGATAATTCTAAATGAAAATAGAATGGTCTTTTTGTTATTATTATATTGCAAAATTTTACAAGGCAGCCAGGAAGCCTTTGCTTCGGCCAGCCAACAGAAGAGATAAACATGGGCAGTGATCACAAAAACTGGACACCAGAACATTTCATTTGATGCTCATGTTATGGTGCAGTATTAACAAAAGAACCATTCGATTTTCAATTAGAATTATCCACTTAGCAATAAATACTCAACATAGTATTAGATACATAATTTTTTTAAAACTGAGGTTGCCTAATAAATATGGACGCTAGTTTATATATAACGAAAACCCTGTAGACTGTAGACATCAAGATAATGCCTTGACGAAACTCTGAAGTCGGCATGACTGAAATAACACTCATCAGCAAAATGAGAAACTTCTACACATGAATTTGATACATATATATATGTGTGTGTGTGTGTGTGTGTGTGTGCGCGCACGCTCGTGTGTGTCCGTGTGTGTGCGCGTGTCCGTATGTGTGTTTGGTTCCTCCTTGAGATTCTAAGAAAATGATTTCATCCTTCACATCCGCTTGATAGCTTGAATATTTGTTATTTGCATAGATTTTTTGTGTGAATATTTACATATCTAAATGTAATATAGTTTCTCGGAGTTAAAACGCATTAATATTTAACAAGAAAAATGCAATGCCAATTCAAGTCATGTAAAAAATTTGTTAATAATTATAGTTTTGGTATTAACTATAGATTTTTTTTACATGCAATTCCATTAATTTTAACCATCCCCAAAATAGGATGGCAGGCATTCACACAAAACCATTTTAGGCTTTATATCAGTTTCAACCTTTTAAATCTATGTGTAATTATGTATCATAATCAATGAGGAAGAAATTAAAAACGAACTCTTTTTTCTTCCACCTTTAGCAAATAATTGTATTGTTTTGAGAATTTTTAAAGAATTTCCTAAAGGAAAGATGGATATTTTATAAAAAAAATAGCACTTATTTTATCAAAAATATGATTTTTGCTCATGTATAAGTCGATCTCTTCTTTTGGTCGACCGGTGATTTGTAACTATTAATTGTTTTCCTCGGTCTAGTGTATAAGTCGACACCACACACCTTCGGATATTCGGCTAACTCTCAGATGGTTTTCGTACTTTTAGATTTTCGTGAACAGAATTTTATGTAAAATGTGATTACAATTGCAATGCTGAAGATTGTGTAACTGTGTAAACTTTTTGGCAATTTATTATAATATTAATATTACAATCAAGCAAACCCATTACTGAACTATATGTGTATTCTTGCAAACCACAGTCGACTTATCCACAGGAATATCCATAATACACACACACATATATATATATATATATATATATATATATATTTCGGCAGCAATTTTAATTAATGTGGGTTTGATTGCAGAACAGAAAAGGTTTCTTTTCTTAATATTTTTCTGCGATTCGGACCATTTTCCTGGTTTCCAGGAAAAACTAGAACATAATTATATTATGTCTAATCAATCTTAACCGTGAAATACAAATATTCTAGTTTCAGTAAAGCTTCAAAAATTGAACAAGGATAATAAATATATTTCACATTGGTTAAAAAAACAACACGAAAAGACACATCAAGCTGACACGTGAAGAGACGGTGCTTGAAAAAAACGGCGTGATACCAACTGACACCAGAAGACAAGACATGGAAAAAAACTACCGAGGTGTGAAAATGCGACTCCTCATAATTATAAATCACAATAAAAAGAAATATGCATATTGATATAAACGCTAAATAATACACTTTGATAATAGGGCATTCAAATTTTCTATTATTTTAAATTAATAATCTGATCCTTCATGAGTTAATACATATTAATCTAATGATTAGAAAAATATGTTTAAAGGTTCCCTTTTATAACAGTAAAGACTTAATAAAATATGGCACCATCATTATAGCATGAATAAATGACGTGTTTTTTTTGTTTTTTTTTTTGCATAGTGTGCGGGGTTTTAAGCCCCTTAGAGTTTTAGTGACCAGTTAATTTGATCTCTATAGAAAATAGGTGTAAAAGAGCGTGGACGCGACACGGCGAGAGAAAACAGGACTACACAAACTTGAGTGGAAAAAAGAAAGGCTTTATAACAGAAAGAGGAAGAAAGAAAGTCTAGATACATAATAGATTTTTAAAAATGGTGCAAAATAACAGTGGTTTTTTTTCGAAGACTTAGCTGGAGGCAGTAAAGTTCATTCTGTTAACAGTTCTCTTTTTCTGTTGTGACGTAAGAATATATTCGTCTTCAGGTTAAAGAGGGATTCAGTTTTCTGATGCTTTGCTGCAATTTTGTTGTCTTCTTGGCAGCTCCATTTTCGGATACCATGTGGCTGCTGGTTGAGTTTCCACGTAGCTTAATTTGTCCGTGTTGACTCGTCGGAGTCGCAGTAAAAATGAAAAAGAGATAGGCTGCTTGCAGCCTAAACCAAAGACCGGTAATAACGGCCCCTACAAATGGAAACAATTCCTTCATCTATAAAATATTTCCAATAATGCGCATGAAGATACTACTGGACATAAAGTGAAGAATAGGTTTTCTATCATTTTAAAGTAATAAACTGGTCACCCTGGAATTACTACATATTAATCTAATAATTTAAATGTTATATTTAAAAGTTCGCATGTAAAAACCTTATAACAGCGAAGACTTAAAATATGACATCATCTTGATAGTATGGGCCAACGAGCATGAAGATACCACTTGACATAAAATAGGGAATCGGTTTTTATTCATTTAAACTAATAATCTGATCGCGCTGGAATTGCTACGTTTTGATCAAATGATTGAAAATATATATTTAAAAGCTATCAGTTGAAAACTTAATAATACTTACTTTAAAATTTAAAAAAATCCCATCACTTTTATGGTATGAGTAAACGAGCATGAAAATTCGGTAAACACAAAGTGGGAGTTAATTTTCTATTATTTTAAAATAATAAACCGATCCCATAAGAATTAGTACATATTAATATAAAAATTAACTTTTCTCTGTAAACTAGTAATATGGTCCAGAGCGCCGAAAAATTAAAAAGATTTTTCGCTGATCTTCAAACAAATCTGCATATATATATATATATATATATATATATATATATATATATATATATATATATATTCAAATGAATAAGGAGCGAAGAAAATAATTGAAACGTTCAAAACATTAATTTAAAACAGTGCTCAATATAAAAAGAGAGCAATCAATATTTATTATAAATTATGCTTTAGAAGATGTACAAACTAAAAATTACTACAAAATTTTACATTTTTTACTTCTCCAATTTAATATATTAGCACTAATGAATTTATATATTCGTGTTATGTTTTTAATTATCCTCTAATTTATGTTTTATGAATAATTCTTCTGTATATTCCATAATTTATTTTAAAAAATGCCATACGATTTAGTTTGAAACAATGTGACTAAACAATGTATCTATTTGCAATACACTTCCGGCCAGAGTTTGAAATTTATATTTCGTTGCCTTTTCTGTTGTCTTCCAACTTTCTTCCCTCTGTGCATTTTCTCCCTTTTTTCTCTTTGTTAAGCCTAGACACTATGTAACCGATGTCAATATCTGCCTACAATTTGCTTTCTGCCTAAATTTAAAATTTCTCTTTCTTAGCCGTTTCCATTTGCTTTTTCCTCTTCTTTTCCTCTTTGCTTTTTTGTTTCTTCTGTTTCTTTCCTCTTTCTTTTCCATTCCTTGATTTCTCTTTTTGTTTTCTCATCTTTTCTGTCCTCTTCCTCTTTGCTTTCTCCCTATTTTTCGTATCCTCTGATTTCGTACAAAAAGATTTCTAAAAAGTAAAAGGAAGTGATTTTTCTATTTTATTTTCAAATAATACGTTGATTACCACCATTGTTAACTACCTGACGAGACATTGTTTTTTTAATGTCGAAACAAAATGTACAATTTTTAAGTAACTTGTAGTTTGTACATATTCTAAAGCATAATTTATAACATATATATATATATATATATATATATATATATATATATATATATATAATAACATCTACCACGTAAAGCTTACATTTGCCACGTATTCACTTCGAAAATTTACAGAGAGTTATGTTTAAATATATTGCAACAATGATTGAAAGCTTGAAATTATATTGTCTTTTTGGACAAATTGCGCTGTACTTTCACAATAAATAATGAAAAATATGATGTTTTCAATGTGTTCTTTCTATTGTGCTCATTGTTCCGTTCACAGATGAACTGCCAAAATTTATGCTTTGGCATTAATTTCTAAGAAGGTACTAAAAAGCACAGGAAAAAGATAAATAGACCCAACATTTTAACAGAAAATAAAATATCGGAAAAAATGAAATAATACAGATATAACCCGAACATGAACGACAATAAATAAAATAAAATGACCTGACTGAAAGTGGATCATTCCCTGTCTGAGACCTTTGAATGCCTCTGACGAGTTCCTTTCCTTGGTTCCCCGACTTCATGAATTTACACGTGCTACTAGATTGGCATTTAGGTCTCACACTTTTACTCTTGATATAACTAAATGTAACCGTCTCTTCTACTCTAAAGTTTCTTTTCTCGCGTTTACCGCCTGTGGAACTCTTTTCCGTATACTTGATTCTCTGACAGCTACAATCTCTAAAAGTTTGAATACAACGTCAATTGTCATTTTATATCACCTTCATTGCCATCCATCTCCAACTCCTTCTTTGATGCCTCCTGTACCTTGTTTTTTACTCTCATTCAAACCCCCTGCGCACAAGTAGCCGGCTTGCCTTGCTTGGGTGAAATGATTAAAGGAAATAATGCTTATTCTTTTGCCAGTATTGAAATATTGATTGAGTTGTTATTATTTTAGTATTTAATTTCTGATATTAATAATTCTCAATCAATTGTTATCATCTTGGTTTATATAGATGTTACTATAAAACAGCGCGGTTGATGCCCGAAAGTTCTTGAAAAGATGATCCTTCTATGTCAGTTAGTTAAATGTCATACGTAATGCAAAAAAGACTGGGCAAAGAATTTTCTCGTAGTAAAATTTTACCATTAATTTCTGCGACAGATTATTACCATTCCCAAGGATATTTGTGCCTAAGTGAATGCAACGAATTCAAATGGAATTCAAACTCGGCTCTCCGATTTATGGCTGTCTGCATTGCAACGTACATCTGTGCCACACTGCACATCCTTCTATGTTACAGAATCAAAAACAATAAACTGAAACGAATAATAGAAACGTGATCGCTTGTGGACTACCAACAGCAGCAACAACTACAATGGATAGCATATGTCACTCTGAGAGAAAATAATCGTATCATCAACATGTTAATAATCCCCACCACAAAACGTTTGGAAAGAAACCCCTAACAATCCCTGAAAGAGATATAAAAGCAACTGAGAAAACTATTTATGCAAAAACTGTGTTCTAAGAGAAAGATTTTATATATTTCAACCGAAACAGTAATGGCTACTTACTCAATGAATGTTAAACGTTTCTTTATAGATAAACGCCTAATATTACCATTACCATCATTAATAAAGAGAGAAGAAAACTAAATAAAACTTTACTAAAGCGAACAGAAAGTAAGGAAAAAAGTTACTGAGGAGAACAGAAATTAATAAGGAAAACGTTAATGACAATAACGGAGAGTGAATAAGAAAACGTTACTAGTAAAAACGGAAAGTGAATAAGAAAACGTTACTGAGGAGAACGGAAAGTAAATAATAAACGTTAATGAATACAGAGAAAAATAAATAAAACACGTTACTGAGGAGAACTAACAATGAATAAGAAAACGTTACTAGTAAAAACGGAAAGTGAATAAGAAAACGTTACCGAGGAGAACGGAAAGTAAATAATAAACGTTACTGAATACAGAGAAAAATAAATAAAACACGTTACTGAGGAGAACTAACAATGAATAAGAAAACGTTACTAGTAAAAACGGAAAGTGAATAAGAAAACGTTACTGAGGAGAACGGAAAGTAAATAATAAACGTTACTGAATACAGAGAAAAATAAATAAAACACGTTACTGAGGATAACTAACAATGAATAAGAAAACGTTACTAGTAAAAACGGAAAGTGAATAAGAAAACGTTACTGAGGAGAACGGAAAGTAAATAATAAACTTTACTGAATACAGAGAAAAATAAATAAAACACGTTACTGAGGATAACTAACAATGAATAAGAAAACGTTACTAGTAAAAACGGAAAGTGAATAAGAAAACGTTACTGAGGAGAACGGAAAGTAAATAATAAACGTTACTGAATACAGAGAAAAATAAATAAAACACGTTACTGAGGATAACTAACAATGAATAAGAAAACGTTACTAGTAAAAACGGAAAGTGAATAAGAAAACGTTACTGAGGAGAACGGAAAGTAAATAATAAACTTTACTGAATACAGAGAAAAATAAATAAAACACGTTACTGAGGATAACTAACAATGAATAAGAAATCGTTACTAGTAAAAACGGAAAGTGAATAAGAAAACGTTACTGAGGAGAACGGAAAGTAAATAATAAACGTTACTGAATACAGAGAAAAATAAATAAAACACGTTACTGAGGATAACTAACAATGAATAAGAAAACGTTACTAGTAAAAACGGAAAGTGAATAAGAAAACGTTACTGACGAGAACAAAAAAATAAATAAGAGAACGTTACTGACGAGAACGGAAAACGAATAAGAAAACGTTACAGATGAGAACAAAAACTGAAAATTAAAAGTTACTGAATAGAAAGAAATATGAATAAGAAAACGTTACTGAGCAGAATAGGTGGTCTATAAGAAAATGTTATTGAAGAGAAGGGAAGGTGAATAAGAAAACCTTACCGACAGGAACGGTAAGTGAAGTAGAAAACGTTACTGAGGAGAAAGGAGAATTAATAAGCAAACGTTATTGACGAAAACGAAGAGTGAATAAGAAAACGTTACTGAGTAAAACGGAGGGTGAATAATAAATAGTACTGAATAGAAAGAAAAATGAATAAGAAAACGTTACTGAGGAGAACTAAAAGTGAGTAAGAAAACATTACTGATGAAAACAGAAATTGAAGAAAACATTACTGAGAAGAATGGAAAGTAATTGAGAAAACGTTACTGAGGAGAACGGAAAGTGAAAAAGAAAACGTTACAGAGGAGAACGGAAGGTAAATAAGAAAACGTTACTGACGAAAACTGAGAGTGAATAAGGAAACATTACTAAAGAGAACGGAAGGTAAATAAGAAAACGTTACTGACGAAAACTGAGAGTGAATAAGAAAACGTTACTAACGAGAACGGAGAGTCAATAAGAAAATGTTACTGAGGAAAACGAAAAGTGAATAAGAAAACGTTACTAACGAGAACGGAGAGTCAATAAGAAAATGTTACAGAGGAAAACGAAAAGTGAATAAGAAAACGTTACTAACGAGAACGGAGAGTCAATAAGAAAATGTTACTGAGGAAAACGAAAAGTGAATAAGAAAACGTTACTGAAGAGAACGGTAACTGAATAAGACAAGGTTTTTCAAAAGAACAAAAAGTGAATTAGAAAAGGTTACTGACGAGAAATAAAATTGAATAGGGAAACGTTACTGACGAGAAAAGAAAAGTAAATAATAAACGTTACTGAATAAAAAGAAAAATGAATAAGAAATGTTATTGAGGTGAACTAATAGTGAATAAGAATGCGTTACTGAAGAGAAAGGAAAGTAAATAAAAAAACGTTACTGACGAGAAAAGAAAGTTAATAATAAGCGTTACTGAGGAAAACGGAAAGTGAATTTTAAAACGTTATTGAAGAGAACGGAAAATGAATAAGAAAATGTTACTGAGGACAACGGAGTGTGAATAAGAAAACGTTACCGAGAAGAACGGAGTGTAAATAAGAAAACGTTACTGACGAGAACGGAAAGGGAATAAAAAAGATGTTACTTAGGAGAACGGATAGTGATTAAAAAATGTTACTGCGGAGAACAAACCTTAAGATAAAGTTCCGATTAAGATTGAATTTAACTTTTCGAAGATTGAAGGTGATGGGAAAGCAAAAATCTGGAAGAGAGTTTCGCAAACAAGAAGTTTGAGAGAAGAACCTATTGACGTAGAACATACGGTTACATCTAGTAATTTCAACAATGAAGGTCGTATTGAACGAGCAGGCTTCTAGATTATTTTATACTAATTCGGGTACTCCCAGGCATCTAGACGTTGTTTCTGATCTCTATCAACATCCTCACGGTGGCACCAGTCTCCAAGTTAGCATCTATGCAAATGACACAACTATTTACTTCTGTCTTGGTAACAAGTCTAGCACATCCGACAAAGTAAATCTGGAAACTATTCACTAAAATGACATTCAATCAATGATGAACACGGACAAGGAATTTGCTTGTAAATTTTGATGCCTCCAAAATATAACTGCTTTTATTTTAATCAGCGCAGAGAATCTTTTCTGCTGCTGCCATAGGCATGGCTGATCCCCAGCTCTAAGTGATGTACACACTTCAGTTTCTGGGGCTCTCGATTTCAACTGACATCATGTGGAGCAACTATACTGAATCAACTGCTCCGTCTACTGCTTCACTGTGTCGTGTCAGAAAACTTTTCTCGCCAAAATCTATCATTCAACAATTTGCCTTGGATTGAATACTGTTGACATATGTGGTCTGTAACTCCTATTGTACATCTTTAGATTTTTTGACAAAATTCTAAGAAGAATATGTAATGTTATCGATCCTCATCTGGCATCTCAATTTCAGTTACTTTTTCGTCGTCGTAACGCATCTTCTGCATTCTTTATAAATATTTTGATAGTAACTGTTCTGATGATCATTGTTTCCCCTGGTAATCCGACTACATGAATACTAGCTTGGCAATTAGGTCTCACTGTTTTATTGTCAAACTAGCTAGATGCAACCATCTGTCCTACTTTAACAGTTTCTTTTCTCGCTCTTCTTACCTGTATAACTCCCTTTCAGACTTCTTGCTTCCCAACCACCTACGACCTCCCAAAATTGAAATGCACCACGAATCGCCTTCATCTGCTTTCCTGAAACCTTTATTGTTCTTTCCTCAGTTCTTTTGTTATTTCAATTCTGAGATAAATACTTTTTTATATTCTTGTATTATTTCGAACTGCTGTTCTCATCTTGGTTTATATGAATGTTATTACAATTTTGACCAAATACCCTTTGGTTACTATCAGGTGTTCATTGATTAGCTGATACGAAATATCTCTTGATTATTTTGATATTATATTCCTGTGATATTAGTTATTGTTCCTATCTGCTGAATCGCTAACCGCTGAATACCTGTGTTACTACCAAATACAAGGATTGAACTCATGACCTCTAGATGACAATAACACATGTAAAACCAACTTTTATATCCACTATGATACCATACCGAAAGACATCATATTATGTATTTTATATATCATCAAATCAATGGACATCTGATGATAACCAAAGATTACATTGTCGAAACGCTTTGTTTATAATAGTATTTATATCAGCCAAGATGACAACAATAGTTCGAAATAATGTAAGAATATTGACAATTACTAACAAAATAGAAAATTATGAACAGCAGTATGAGTCGTCATCATAACCAAATGTCAAAAGCATCTGACACTGAATATGAATGCTCCCAAAATACACCACTAATGTAGCCTAGTCGATCTAATAGTTATTTATACATGTGTAACTCTCATCCAGTAGTCAAGAGTTTAAAGCTTGGAACTGGTAGCGACGAACCAATACAAAGCTAACGAACAGTAACTGACATCACAGGGAGAAAACATCGCAATAATCAACAGATATCCCATATCAGCCAATCACTGGATATATGATAATGATCAAAGAGTACATGGTCGAAATATTATTGTCTATAACAACGTCTACATCAATCAAGACGAGAACAGTATTTTTTTTTTAATCATTTCACCCCGAGCAAGGCAGAAATGCCACTGATGAGCTGGGGGCTACATAACTGTAAAAAGATTAATTAGAAAAGAGTGAGGAGTACAAACTAGTTAGAAAGGAGCAATAGAAAGCTGAGAATGCAAGGTGCGATGACAGATACATAGGTGGAGAGAAAGAGGGAAGGATATAGGTGGGGAGAGAGCTAGAGTGCAGTGGTTAATAGATGAGTATTGACATTGCATTTAAATTTCTGGAGGTTGTAACCGTCAGGAAAGCAAGAATAGGGGAGAGAGTTGGAAATAATACATGAATAATGACATTCTCATTCTCTTCGACCTTCGGTAACGCCATGCGTCGTAGTGGCATTATCGCCTTGATTGATGTGAAATTAACAAAACAAAAGAAAAGTAAATTTATAGACGTAGTTAGGAATTTAATACTGTTTTTCATTTCATGAAGTCAATGCAAAAAGGGAAAAGCTCATCAGAACAATATTTATAGAAAAAGGAGATGGAATTTACGTTATGACAGTAGAAAAATGATTAGAAGAATAGTCAAGGAAAAAGTGGGAATTACTCTACATTATAAAGGAAGTGCCGATTCTCTGTCCTTCATATAGTATCTTTGATATTGCATATGCGTATACATTGTATATGTGTATATCTCTGTTAAACGTGAGCGGCTTACACGTGCTTATATCATTTAATGCATACACTAGCACACCCATACATGTATGTACACAATTTAACTGAATTTAAAATAGAAAAAAATTAGAATAATACATTCCTCCTCCTATCAGTCTAGACAACCACTATCCTGGAATGAAAATATTGGAGACTTTTAAAAAATCATTAAAATGAGATATATTTTTTAAAATGATTTTCAAAATTATTCTCTAATAAATACATCTATGTTCTAATTTTGTTTTATTTTGTAGAACTGTTTTTAAGTATGTCAATAAATTAAAATAGACATGCACACAAACAACCCGACGTCTAACAATGATCCGAATTAAACTGAAACGACTATTTGTGGTGAGAAGACTATTTATCTTTTCCTTGAAAACCGGAAAGAGGTAAAAACTGTAATATGCATTTTTATAGTTATTTTAACAATTTACAATTTTAAATATGACTTGTAATGTGATTTGCATGTTTTGTGATGCAGTGGATATCGGCTCGAAACGAGAAATCATAAAGCCGAGTTAGAATTCGAGTTGAATTCCTTGGATTCACTACCCGTAAATACCACTGGAAGAGGTATTAATCCGTTTCTTTCCCGCTAAGGATTAAATAACATATTGGGTTATAGCCTTAGTTGACAACCAGTCTACCGAAGAAACTACTAGTAAACTATTACGGGAAAATCTTCTGCCCAGTCAGTCATGTGTCTTTCGAGACATGATCACACAAGCGTGTATCTCGTATGGCACTTGACAGACTGAAAGTAGTAAACTGAAAGATCTATGGATATATTTTTCTATGTTGTTCTATTCAACGCTAATATTAGGTTGTCCCAAAAGTTCGTAAACACTTGCGAAAAATTGAATTTTTATCCAATTTTGCGTTTATATTATTATGGTGATCTTTATCTTTGTATTTCAGATGGCATTTGATAAAATTGAGCTGGGGGTTTTGATTCGTTACTGCTGGAAGCGAGGCCTGTCAACCAGAAAAGCTACAGAAGAGATTTGTGCGGCAGAAACTGAAGGAACAATTGCGATCTCAAAGTGGTACAAGCGTTTCGATTCTGGCGACATGAGTCTTGAAGATAAGCCTCGTTCGGGACGGCCGTTAAAGTTGGATGATGGAGACTTGCAAAACGGGTTTGACATTGCGCCTTCATCTAGGACTCGAGAATTGGCTGATGAGCTTAGAGTTGGCGAATCGACAATTCACCGACATTTGAAGCAACTTGATTTTGTTCACAAGAACCCGCGCCAAGATCCGCACGAACTCATCGAAGCACAAGCCAACAGACGAGTTGAAATCTGCCGTCAGTTGGTCAGCAATCCATTGGACGGTTTGTTTTGGAAACGCATTGTGATATGCGACGAGAAATGGGTGTATCTGGTCCAGCACAATCGAGACAAGCGATGGGTTCAGAAAGGGCAAGAGACACTGTCGGTTCCAAAACAAGATCGATTCGGTAAGAAAGTCATGTTATGCGTTTGGTGGAACTTTGAAGGAATCGTGCATTTTGAGTTTGTTCTGAATAGTCGTGCCATCAGTGCCGAACTTTACTGTCAGCAACTTGAGCGAGTCTACTAAAAGTGGAAGCAAAAGTACCCGGCTCTGATCAACTGCAAACACGCTTTGATGCAGCAGAACAATACCAAGCCACACACCGCCAGGAAGACTGACAAGTTTGACTAAGAGTTGAGGTTCTGCTATATGCAGCCTACAGTCTTGACTGTGCTTCATCAGATTATGGGGCTTTTCCGCTAAATGCAACAGTATCTGAAGAGCCGTTGATTCGACTCGTTTGAAGTCGAGAAAACGTGTCAAGAATTCTTTGATTTGAAGCCGACTGAATGGTACTTTTACCATATCCGAAAGCTTGCAGTTCGATGGCAGAAAGTCTTGGAAAATGATGGTGTTTGTTTTGAGCAATAACTTTTGTTGTTTTTGCGAGTAAAATTTCAATTTTTTGCAAGTGTTTTCTGGTAACCTTAGATTACTTGGCGAGTAAAATTTCAGTTTTTTGCAGTTTATACGAACTTTTGGGACAACCTAATATTATCCATTTCCTTGCAAGAAAACATTTGGCATTCATTAAGCAAACAGTCAGTCCTACTGTCGGTTGAAATTTCTAAAATCATTCATTTAATCTTTCAGGAAAATAAATTTATGATTTCTAATAGTTGTTATAGTTCTTTCTAGTAATGTTCTAGTTTTCATTAATACCCTTTTGTTTGAAGTTGTATGGAACGTCACCCTGTTATTTTAATTTATTTATTTTATTTTCGATACATGCGATAGCCATTTTAGCTTCTGAAAGTTCTCAAATGATGTTTTTTCTGTTATTTGGTACAATTCTTTGTTATTCTCTAACACGAGTCCACAATGTTCAAAGAAGGATGGTCTTGACCAAGACCCTCAAGTTTCATTCGCTCAAAGCCGTTTATAACCACTGATCTGAGAAAGCTGTGTTATACAACAGAGAGTTTAAATATTTCTCAGTGGGTCTGGCGCTATGGATGACCACCGTATGAAAGTCTTGAGCCAAACTTGGATTTGTAATTTATCATCTTGCCATTACCGAAGGAACGTGTACAAAATTAGTTTGAGGGGATATATATATATATACATATATACATAAGTGTGAATGTGTGTGAAAAAACGTGCACTTTTTGTTTAAAGTATAGATTTATTGCTATTCTTACTGATATTTTTATCTTTTATATAAATCATCATGTGTCCATAATTATATATGTGTCACTACACGTGTTTCGATTCCTAAGTTGAGTCACCCGAGATGAATAAATTTCTGATTTTTAAAAGACAAAAGGATCAAGATATGAATTTAAAGGCGTTTTTAATTTAAAGGCATTTTATTTTAGGCATTTTATTTTAGATAGATGGAATCATCATAAATCTTCATTTAAACTAGAAAACCACAAAAAATGTACCAAATGTCTAGCCACGTATGAAAATTAAAATAGAAAAATAGCCAAACCATACAACGGTGGCGATGAAAGTAGATTGTGCCAGGAGAACAAAATAGCCATCATGTTATTCCTAGAACAAAAAAAAACTACTGCGTAAAAGATCAGAACAAAATGTCAAGATATAATCAGTTATTATAAATTGCCTGAAGGTACCGAAAGGTTGAAACCTGTGTTGTGAAAATAACTAATTTACACACACACACACACACACACACACACACACATATATATATATATATATATATATATAATGCGACAAATGCGCAAAGACATAGGTGGAAGCGACACAATGCTTGAATAATAGAATTTCCCTTCATAGAAGCAATATAAAATTATTACATAACTGGGAATTATATGTTTCCCAACATTTACATGAATGTAGTGATGGCCAATTCAAAGTTATACCTATATATCAAAACACAGATTATGAAATATTAATAATGCAGGAAGAAAGATTCATAAAAAATCACAAGCCTTCGCTCAACAAAAAACATGAAAAACACACACACACCGAAAAACATAGACACACACACATGCACAAAGACATACACACACCCACATAGATACACACACACACCAAATTCAAAAGATAACCCAAACAATAAAAAAGAACCAGATGACCTATAAAAAACAATTCTAAAACATAAAGACGAAATAAAAAAACGCTCACACACACACACACACACACACACACACACACACACACACACACATACCAAATTCAAAACACCGTCAAAGCAATAAAGAACAATCAACTGACTGATGATAGATAAGCAAAGGCGACTAGAAGATAATTTTAACATACTAAAAAGGTAACCCCAGACCAAAATCACTTCTAATTGGGGTAAAAAGTTGATTCATTCATCTGTTTATCTATTTATCTGTTTATCCATTTATGCACGTGCTGATGTGAAAAAACACAGACCATTTAACGTGCCAACATTTGATGTGTTTTATCTTATTTTATTTTATTTTACTGATTTTATTTATTTTCTTATTCTTTCTACTTACTTATTCATAAAACAAGTTGGACATCAGAAACAAAAAGAACTTGATAAGTAAAATCACAAATTTATTTGCCTGAAGAGAATCAATTTTATACTCGAAACACGTGTAGCGTCACAAATACCATTATGGACACTTAATGCATCATAACATGTCTGACCACGCCGTAGTCTCCGTAAACATATCAATCTACACTAACTCTACCCAAGAAAACCAGACCAGCAGAATATCATACTGCTACCAAAGAGCCGACTGGGACTCGTTCAGGGACTTCCTCTGCGACGTCCCCTGGAACAACGTCTTTGATCTTCCTGTCGAAGTCTGTGCCTCCGAAGTCTCCTCTTGGGTTAAGGCTGGCATCGATGCTTTTATCCCTGCCAGAAAATTCCAACTAAAACCTAATTCGTCCCCCTGGTTCTCACCCGCTTGCTCGGCCGCTATTGCCCACCGGAACCATTTCTTCCGGCTCTATCGAAGCTGCTCGTCGAACCAAAACAGGCGCCTTTTCACCTCAGCACGGAACAAGTGTAAAAAAGTACTGAACGAAGTCAAGAGGGCGTTTGCTACCAGAATTAGGCAACGCATAGCATCCTCTAAGTTTGGCTCCAAAGATTACTGGCGTCTCTGCAAAAGCGTGCTCAGCAGGAACAAGACTTCAATACCCCCACTAATCAATGAATTTGAAGTTCTCACCTCCCCAGCCGACAAGGCTGAATGCTTTGCCCGTAGATTCTCAACCAATTCGACACTGGACTCGTTAGGAATACCTACACCAGACTTCCCACCCAGAACTAAGGCTCAACTAAATAACGTCCACATTTCACCCTCGCTGGTCGCCAAGATAATTGCGCAACTTGACCCACACAAAGCGAGCGGCGGTGACGGAATCCCAGTCATAGTACTAAAGAAATGTGCCCCAGAACTCTCCTCTGTCCTCTCTAAACTCTATAACCTCTGCCTATCTGCTTCCTGCTTTCCTGCCTGTTGGAAGTCCTCCTGCGTAGTACCTATATTTAAGAATTCTGGCGAACCCTCAGACCCCGCCAACTACCGTCCTATTAGTCTCCTTCCAATCTTTGGCAAAGATTTCGAAGCCATTATCGACGCCGAGGTGATTCAGCATCTTATGGCCAACGGGCTTCTCTCTGACAAACAGTATGGGTTTCGCTTCACCAGGTTTACTGCTGATATGCTAACGACCATTACCGAGTACATATACCAGGCACTCGACAAGAATGGTGAAGCCCGAACCGTTGCCTTGGATATCTCCAAAGCATTCGACAGGGTCTGGCATGCTGGCCTCTTGTGCAAACTGCGGAGCTATGGGATAACTGGACATCTGTTTGACCTCATCCAGTCCTTCCTCTCTAACCGCACATTAAAGGTGGTATTAAATGGGCATGCCTCTCAAAACTACCAGACGAACGCGGGCGTCCCTCAAGGTTCTATCCTAGGTCCCACGCTATTTCTGATCTACATTAATGATCTCCCCAACACCATTAGATCCCAAGTTGGCATGTATGCCGACGACACAACAATCTACTCCCGCATCGATCAGAAACCAGGTCTGGACGACAAAGTGAACCTCGCTGCCGCACTTGAAAGGTACCTCCAATCCGTAGTGACCTGGGGTAGGAAATGGTTGGTAAATTTCAATGCCTCCAAAACAAAGCTGTTATCAACTAACCACCATAGACAATCGCATCTACCTCCCATTAGCATGGGACAGGCTAGCCTCCCAGAGAGTAAAATACTACGCCCCCTTGGCCTTACACTCTCGGCGGACATCAAATGGAATGACTATATTGAATCCATTGCCAAATCTGCTGCTATGAAAGTCGGCTCCCTGTGCAGGGCCCGGAAATTTTTCCCACCTGAAACTATTCTGCACATATACAAATCTACCATCCGCCCGTGTATTGAATATTGCTGCCCTATCTGGCCGGGTGCCCCTGCTGCTCTCCTTGGGCTTCTTGACAAAATACAAAGGAGGATCTGTAACGTGGTTGATACTGACTTGGCAGACGGGCTGCAGCCGCTCTCACACCGGCGTGATGTAGCTTCCCTGTGCCTCTTCTACAAGTACTTTCATGGCTTCTGCTCCGAAGAGCTTAGATCACTGGTGCCGCCTAAGCACGAATTTACACGAGATACTAGATTAGCAACTAGGTCCCACCCTTTTACAGTTAAACAAATAAGATGTAACCGTAAATTCTACTCCAACAGCTTCTTTTCTCGCGCTTCCCGCCTGTGGAACTCCCTTCCACAAGTCTGCTTTCCCGACAGTTACAATCTCCAGGTGTTTAAATGTAGGGTCAATAGACACCTCCTATCACACTAACTCCCAACTATTCTCACAACACTCTCATCTACCCAACCCTCATTCTCGGTATCCTCACCCGCCTATCACCCACCCTCTGTTATTTCCTATATTTAATCAGCCTTTCTCCACTCTACGTAGCCCCCTGCACAGTAGTGGCAGTGACATGCCTTGCTCGGGGTGAAACGCTTATAAAAAAAAAATAAAAAAAATAACAAAAACATTAAATATACACTTTAAAGAAAACGTTCCCGGCTATTCACATTTCTCTTATATATATATATATATATATATATATATATATATATATATATATATATATATCATCCACATGCAGGGCTGTTTCAGTGAATCAGAGCACATCAGTGTGGCTAGACATCTACTTATCTCTTCTTCTGTGATCGAAACTCAACCGATTTGGTGTCAGTCGGAGTTACTAACCCCTAAACCATAGGCGCATGAAATAAGAGAAGGGAAATTTTAGCGTGTTATACATAAGCGGCGTATACACATGCCAGTTACCGAATGAACTGAATCCATTGCTAAAGAGTTATGCCCATATCGCCGAAGTTGTAACTGTCATTCTTGCAAATTGTCTCTTCTTCACTACTCGACGACATAATTATTGCAAAAAATAAATAATATTAACGCGCTGGTAAATATCAAATACGCAAGTGCTTTTATGATTTCTAGTAAAGTTTAATAACTGGTAGTAAAGAGAATGAACTGAGCCGACGCCTTCTTGCTATTGTCTCTCTCCCCATGTACGTATCAGAAATATATATATATATATGTGTGTGTGTGTGTGTGTGTGTGTGTGTGTGTGTGTGTGTGCAACAGTTTTTATTATAATAAATAGGTTTATTATTAATGCAGTTAAGAAAATATTGTTACATTAGATATCCTCAGAGCTAATATATATGTTATGAGTAAGACTGTTCTCTATGCTACTGTGCGCCATTTTCTGAAGGTAACGCAAGTGTTTTGCAAATGTGGTGTACTTTAACTGTTTATTATCTATATATATAAAAGACAATCTGTGAGTCTGTGACTGTAATCTATGCACGCTTACATTTTTTAAGCTACGCCATTCAAACTTTCTAGGGAACACATATCTACAGGGAAGCCAGGTCGACACACTTTTTGAGTTTAAGTTCAGCAGTTTTCCCTTCCGCACTTTTTGGCCAATAGTGCCGATTGATTACATTTGCTCCGTAAAACATCTAAGATGGTTGCTAGATTACGTCACAGAAATCAAAACACACGTGTCAAACGCGACTAAAAAAATGAGCCTTTATATTTAATTTTTATTTCGACGTTTTAAAAATTCGGTCACCAAAAAATGTAAATATTTTTCCCCGTAATTTTGAAACAAAAGAAATATTTTTAAAACATGAGTGTTTTTTTTGGCGGGGGGCGACTACAAGCGCTCGGGAATCGCAACACACTGCATTAATTATCTAATTAAAAATGTTCTGAGTTGCACGGGCAACGCCGGGTTATGATGCTAGTGGATACTAAGTGAATATATTTATTTCATTTCCCACCTTCGTGTTACGCATCACCATTAGTATCTGGCTCTAGATTTAAACTAAATTGTTGTGTAGTAGGTTTCGCACTGAAGGTTATAATCGTGCTATGTCGGTTGCTAATCGACTTAACACACCCAAAATGTTAGGAACATGCTAATCTTTCACTGTAAGCTGACTCCTTAGTATTCTGCTAACTGCCGACTAATATCAACTACCTAGTAGTTCTACTGAACTCCAATAGAACTCTAAAGAACTCTCTAGAACTCTCTAGCGCTCACATGAACTTCCCAAGAACTTCTCGAGTTAACTTCCTTTTAACTCTTATTAATATAGAAGAGAGAATCTGAGTAATAGGTGTGTTTTACCATAACACAAATGAAATAATTAATATGATTCAGCTGAAAACATTTAATTAGTTATTTATGTATTGAATGCTGTTTTGCATTTCATCCTCACAGAACCGGTTGCCTAAACTTGATGAAATTTGGCTACCATCAAGTAAGACTTTACTGTCTATGCCTAGACAGTCACTATTCCATGAACAATCTTATCCAAGATGAAGGAAAGTCTTGAACAAAATGTGATTCTACAGAAGAATGCTGAGGATACGATGAACCGAACATGCGAGCAACAACGTGGTTTTGGAGAAGATAGAGACGAAAAGGAGGCTTATACTTAACATCAAGAAAAACTGCTGATGGTTCTGCGATATGTAGTGAGGAAGGAGGGCTTGGAGAACTTGATTCTCATGATAGAGGGAAGGAGTGACAAGGGAAAGCAACTTGTGACGTACTTGACGTATGGATAGCGAAGAGGTTTTGAGCGGGATAATAGGAGAAGGACTGTTAACAGCTACAAAAAATAGGGAGAAGTGGAGGGACATGATCACCTAAATCCTGATGAGACGTGGCGCATAGAATTAGAAGTGCTAAGAGTGAGAATAATCATCGCATTCATAATTTCCAAGCGATCAGATTCTTCACGTCTCATGCTGTCTTTTTTACGTCATTGAAACGGGTAAACAACAAATTCTATGAGGCTAAATTTTAATATACTTATGTTTTTACACAAATAAGACATTTTCCCCAATCTTGATAATGGCCAAAAGAACCCCACTATGTACAATAGCGCTTATCGCCTATTAATGTTTATTTAACTGTCAATGTCCTCTTTCATAGAAAATGCAATGAGCTAACTAAATATTACAATATTAATGAAAACAAAAATTTTGACGTTTTCTTTGTCCTTTCTTTCGTTTTTCTTTCTTTTCTTTTTCAATTCTCCTTCTCTTTTTTATTGTTATTTTATTTCTTTTCTTTTCCTTTTATTTCTTTCACATATTTGTTTTGTTTTGTTCCTTCTAAATCTTAAATCCTTATTTCTTTTTTACTTTTCTTTCTACGTTGGTAATATTTTAACTCTCTATTGTAAACTGAACTTCTCTACCATTTGGACTGAAGTGTAAACAATTTCTAACTACCAATCACTGTATTCATTGTGATTTTCTTCTGTATGCTTTTTTATATTAAATAATCAAACCAGGTTCATCGTAGTAGAGTGTGTCATTAAATTAACCAAATTAACCTAACGAAACATATCTGATGTGGATTCCCTGTGTCTTTTCTACAAGTATTTTTATGGCAGCTGCTCTTAAGAACTTTTTCTTTGGTTCCGCGACCACATGTATTTACGCGTGCTACTAGATTGGCATCTAGGTCCCACACTTTTACCGTCGAAATAGTTAAATATAATCTCCTCTATTACTCTAACAGTTTCTTTTCTTACACATCTCATTTGTGAAATTCTCTACCGTTTGCTTGCTTCCCTGATAGCTATAATTTCCAAAATTTTGTTTGCAACGTCAATTGCCAATTTCTATGTATTTTATTCCCATCCATCTCTTTTCTTTACTTTAGCATCCTTATACTTTTTTTTCTTTCACTGCAATCCCCTGCACCACAGTGGCGGTCCTGCCTTGTTTGGGGTGAATTGATTACAAAAACATGGTGTCCCACTATTTTGAAATTACACCACAGTTTTCTTCTTCTTCTTCTTCTTCTTCTTCTTCTTCTTCTTCTTCTTCTTCTTCTTCTTCTTCTTGTGCTTTATCCGTTCAGGACGGAGGGGATCATGGATTTCTACTTGGCTCTGTCTCTTGTCGTTCTCAATAATTTTTCTCTCTCTATCTCACTGCCATCCATTTGATCGGGCCTAACAAATATGTCTTGCACTGCTTTCCTCTTGTTGTATATCAATAAACAACAAACACGCATATATATAAAAATATGAAGTTATATTTTTATTAATGACGAGGGACCGTGTAGAATAGGGAACAGAGAATTGAGAGAGCGCGCTTCTACTGGGTTGACGGGAGTGTAGTCTTATCTGTGTGTCTCTCTCTTCACCGGCCGATCTCTGTTGCTCCTCTACTACTACTCTGGTCTACTCTACTGGCGAATCCGTGCGCCGAGGTCTTTTTATAATCTCCAGAACCGGGACTTTTTCTTCCGGTTTTGCCTCGCCCACGCACGCCCACGTAATTCTCAGAGACACCTGTTCTGTTTGCCTCTGTAGCCATTTCCGCTACTGCCGGAAATAAGGTCAAACAAACATCCGTTCCTTTCAACGACCGGAAACACCCCCGCTTGCATCAGCCTTCCTCGGGTGGGGCCAGATTGTTATATTACACTCTCTCTCTCTCTCTTTTCTATCCATCCTGTAAGTATTAAATTCTCCAAGCTCTCCTTCCTTATTACATGATGCAGGAACCTCAGCTGCCTCTTCCTGACGTTAAGTTTGAGTTATCTTTACGTTTGCATCTTATCCAACACCTCACTGTTACTCAAGTGCTCAGACCATGGTATCCTCAGCATCTTTCTGTAAACCAACATTTCTGCTGCCTCAAACCTCTCCTTCATTCTTGAGTAGATATTCCAATATTCACTCCCATACAGAAAGACAGATAACATATAGCAATACACAACGTTTTTTTTTGTTTGTTTGTTTTTGTTAATAATGAGAGTTTTCTTTCTCTCAATACTCCGATTAGCGTTTGAAATGCGTCCTTGGCCACGACAATGGGTTTTCGGATATCAGTGTCGAACTTTCGATCCTCTCTCAGAACTCTTCCTAGGTATTTAAATATCTTTACTTGTTTTGTTTTAGTTTCTCCGACCTGTAGTGGATATTCTGGGGTTTCCTTTTTGCTGTGGTTTAATAGGTATCTGCTTGAACTAGAAAATGAAAAAAGCGGAGTTCTAATTCCATTCGAGTTTGTTACATCCACTCACACACTAATACTCTTGGGAAAGGTATAAATCTATTTCTGTTCCGTGGAGATATTGGTTAAATAACAAAACGCAGTGGGTTCTTTAGCCTTGGTTGGTAACCAGTCTACGTAGAAAGAAATGGCAAAATACCACAGGGAAATTCTTCTACTCAGTTAGTTATATAAAAAAAACATAATACTTAAATTGTGTATCATGCTAAGATACTGGAGCTGTGTCTAGCTTGAAAAGCTTTAAAATCATATTTTTGAAACAAAAACTCAGTTCATTCTACTGCTCCAGGTCGTGTCTTATTCATTCTGGCCTGCTTTATTTTTAGAGTCAGATTAGGCCAAAAATGAATTACAGATATCATATCTTGCCTAGAGCTACTCAATAACATACTTCTCTTGTGAGGTTTAATTTTCAACTCTGTAGCCTCTAATGTAGTCAGAATGGGTAATACAAATACAGAAGGACGTGTAGCTGTGTTATATAGACTATGCAAAGTTTTGCGACAAAGTAAGTCTCAAAGACCGGACAGAGACGCTCAGTAAACTTGACATATTTGGAAAAGACATCAGAGTAATCAAGAAATTGTACTGGCAACAAAGTACCTGCATAAGGACGGGAAACGAGTTCAACAGATATACAAAGATAGAAAGGGGTGTAAGACACTGATGTGTCTTCTCACCATATCTATAAAGCGAAACATTTCTGAGACTATTAAAAGTCCTGTCAGGATTCGTCATTAGTGACCGCAATCTGAACAATATAAGATACTCAGATGACACAGTGCTGATAGCAGACACGAAAAGGAGACTACAATATTGTTGTGGAGTTGTTGCGGCGAAACTTCACGTTGTAGTAACCGGTTTGGTCGGAAGTAAAACACGGAACACAGGAGGCAGGTTCAAAACAGTGTATTAGTATAACAAGAACATATACAAAAGGTAAGTGTTACTAATAAGTAAATAGAAATAATTCAATCCGAACGGTACAGTTACGCTGCTTATTGCCTGATCAACTGCATCAACTACATTTTTAACTGCCTACCGGAATTCACGCAGGTAATTATATGAAGTAAGAAGAAGAATCCATTTCTCCTAGGAGGGCACCATAACAAAGTCTTTCAACAGGAAATAGTTACAGAAAGCTAAAAGAATTCATGATGATCAGTAAAAATAGAAGCTACAAGTTGGTGATACTAAAATCATGCAGATACAAAAATTTAATACCTGGGAAATGTCCTAACAGAGGATGGAAAGTGAAACAGAGTTCCGAAAGCGTATTAGCATGCATTCCAGAAGCTGAATAGAGTACTGAGAAAGAGGACGATTTTGCTGAAAACAAAGGAAGTACTGGATAGTTATACGTTGCCTGTCTTTCAATATGGCAGCGAATGCTGGACAATCTCAACAAAGATCTCAACAAAGGAAAAACTTGAAACAACCGAAATGTGGTTCTACAGAAGGATGCTGAGGATACCATAGACAGAAGACGTGGTTTTTGAGAAAATGGGCACGAAAAGAAAATTGATACACAACATCAAGAAAATGCAGCTGAAGTTTCTGAGAATTGTAATAAGGAAGAAAGGCTTGAAAAATATGATACTCACAGGGTGGATAGAAGGAAGGATAGACAATTGAAAGCTACGTATAACATACTTGATTAACTTGAGCAGTTGGACGGCGAAGTGGGTGTTAAGCGGTATAACAGGAGAAGGGTTGTTAAGAGCTACAAGGGATTGAGAAATGTGGAGGGCTATGATCGCCTACATCTTTAGAGGACACTGATCATAGAAGAAGAAGCGTCTTAACTCCAAGACGCAATATCGTAAGCTAGTCGCTACTCTATCTTATGTCATTGGCAAATATACAGACTACATACATCCTGATTTCAACCAGTTTAAATGTTCACGGCGAGTTCATACTATGCGATGTGCACAAAGTCAAGACATTCTTTTCGTATTTCATATATAAGGAGGAAGTTCTACTAAGTAGTCATAATTTGTTAAATATGCCCCTGAGAGAATGCTTCTCTGATTACCCTAACCATAACCTAATAACCTCTTCAAGTTATGGGTCAATCGCGTTTTATCCTCCTTATTTTTAAGTTCTCGTCTTGTTCAATACGAATCTTGGTTTGGTTAATTTGATGACGTAATCAACGACAATGAATCTTTTGTCTAAGTTTGGTAAATATCAATAAAGACACAAGATAAAAAGGAAATGTCTGCTATTCTCGAATCGAAACTAGTGAATGTTTAATTCTCACCTGATACCCTAAAAATTGTGGCCGTGTGTCGTACATTTCCAGGAAATGTTAATAACAATCCCTCCAGACTCCAAAATTGTTGCTCCACAAGTGAAATTGATCTGCACTTACTGCTTCTCACACATTTTTTTTATCGGAGTAAGTCAAGCCAACAATAAAAGATTCGTCATATGGTTAGAATGTAGGATTGATTACATATTGCTTTTGTCTGGCGTAAATTGCGACACCTTCATCGATCTTAGAATTCAGTGTTTAAGATATCTAGCATTTAATATTAGAGATAGCTGATAGAGAGAAAGTATCTCTCTCTCTCTCTCTCTCTCTCTCTCTCTCTCTCTCTCTCTTTCTGTTTCTGCAAAAGGAGACACAGTCAGAATTAAATTCAAACAAACTAATTATGCTAGAATTCGATCAGGTCTAAACTCGCCTGAAGATGAGATCTGCGAGTAAAATTAATTTCTGATTGATGTCTTGCCATCCTGTTGTGAATCGCGACAAAGTGTAAATAGCAAGACCTCGAAGAAAAATCCGTGGCACTGATCAATTCTATTTCCAATCAATTAGAAACGGGGGAAGACAGCTACATTCGAATCAATTATATTTATTTACGTATTCTTTGCCTGTAAATTTTAGTTTTCTTCTCTTTGATGCTTTCGTTGAATTTTCCGTTAAATATGGCATTTTCGAAAAATATTAAATAAATATTAATAGATTTATATAAACAATACGCTATAGATAGATAGTTAGATAGATAGATAGATAGATAGATAGATGCGAAAACACTCAAAGTTACATAGACATATAAATAGATATGTAAGGTTTATCGTTAAATTGACGAAAGAATATTAATATATATCTTGTATAGATAAAGACTAAGACAAGATACAAGGTTTTAAACTTTATAATGACGGATGTGCGTTGTGGTGCAGTGGATATCGTCTCGGAACAAGCCGAGTCTGAATTCCAATTGATTTCACTAGCTCGCAAATACCCCTGGAAATGGTATTAATCCGTCTCTTCCCTCCAGTTATGGGTTAAATAAGAGGACAAATTCGGTTTTATAGTCCTGGCTGGCAACCAGTCTAATGCAGGAAGTAATGGCAACCTGCTGCAAGAAAGTTTTCTGGTCAGTCAGTCATGTCTCTTTCGAGACATGCTCGCCCAAGTGTGTATCACGTATAGCACTTAACTGACTGAATGACGAATTAAAATATTTTAAGATGAGTTATTTAAACTATAGAAAACCGTCTTCTACAAAATCTAATATTAGGTGAGTTTGAACTCAGCACAGAGTTGTCAGGTATGGAGTTCAGTTTGAACTGACATACCTGATGTTTATGTAGCGCAATTTTCTAAGCGCAGCTTATATGTAGCACAGGGCCGAAAGTATGGGACACACAGTGAGGATTAGACTCACGACTCAGTTGTAATGATTCTAGTGAGACAAGCTTGCTAACCATTACACCACCTCGAGGTGCCCCTTAATGTTTATTTATAATCAATTTAGAGAACAAGATGGATAAAACTCTATGCTGATATCCCCATACGAGTGGACAGATTGATTCTCGGAGAGTCAGTCTACAAAACTCTGGAGTCGGGAAATATTAATCAGAC
Source organism: Ascarosepion bandense (assembly GCA_037127315.1). NCBI lineage: Eukaryota > Metazoa > Mollusca > Cephalopoda > Sepiida > Sepiidae > Ascarosepion > Ascarosepion bandense. Next base: position 2,536,737 of record JBBBDQ010000397.1, read on the forward strand.
AACTGTTTCTCTGTCCCCTCTCTCTCGCTCTCTCTCTCTCTCAATCTCTCTCTTTCAATCTCTCTCTCTCTCTCTCTCTATATATATATATATATATATATATATATATATTTTAAATATATAACTTTATTCCAAAAGGAAAATCAGGAAGGTAAATCCCAAGACCTGATCCTAATTAATATTAATTACATTAATATTAAAACTGATCAAGGTAGAGGGCTCAATGTAATTAATATTTAAATTACAGAACCAATTATAAAATAAAATAACTTTCGATTTTCAAATCAATTGTATGGCCATTTCAACATGAAATCCTTAACAGAAATTTCACGCGTCATCGGAAACTTCTTTCTTTCAAAATAAACCAAGATATTTTACCGGCGGAAGTTAAAAAAAGTATCCATCACAGAAAAATTAAAGGGATGGGATTAATAGGAAAGTAGGCAGAAAACAATGTCAATTTTTAGATTTTTGGAAAACCTTACTCAGGGATTCCATGTTGAAAATGGCCATACAACTGATTTGGACATCGAAATTTATTTTTATTTTATATATATACTTGTGTGCGTGATTAAGCAATGTGGAACATGCTTAGTGACTAAATCAGTTACCGCTTGGGAATACCAGGCGGTGTAGGCTTGGATGTACGCATGGCATAATGGCCAATAGTTTGTAACAATAAATTGAAGGGCCGTGTTCGAATTCTAGAAAAATACATTAGATTCACTTACTTCCAAATACGCCTGGGAGGGAATTAATCCATCAGTTCTAAACCTACCCATAGATATGGGTAAACAGTGAGACAGACGTGACCCTATATTCTTGTTTGGCAACACGTTTAGGCGAATGAACACTCAGATCTTACACCAACCTGGATATGGTTCGAAAAGTTCAGATGGGCTTCTCATAGAAAGCAACAGCAAGCGGGCAGATAGCAGGTGGAAAACATCTATTTAAAAAGCAAAAAAACAAAAAAAAGCCTGAGATTGTTGCATCCTCTGACATATTGTTGGGACGCCAGCGCCTATTCGGCTATAACGGACTATTCCATTACTATGTAAAGTAATGGTGACATCTACGACGAGAGTGTGCTGTGCAGCCGATCGACAAATCAGTCGTAGACTTCCGGTGACGACCCGGAAGTACCCATTGCTCATACTACGTCTTACGACGGTTGGGACGATTAACCTTTATTCTTGTATTGGATACTAATAACCTTTGTAAATACTATTTTCACGGAATACAACGATTAACCTATTCCTGTTGTTGAGTTATTTATTCTTACTCACGATACACCAGTGTGGCGACGAAGATTGTCGACACAACAGTGGCGACGAAGATTGCGAACACAACACATATGTTAAAAGTACAAAACATAGTGTCGTTATTGAGAGGTGAACTGTAATGACAATTTTAAATTATTCATTTGCAGTTTGTTTAATAAAAACCTAGAATTCTTAATTTTTTAAAAATCAGATTGAAATCAAAAGTAAAGTAGTGAATTAAAAAACAGATGTTAAACCGAGAATCCAAAAACGCATTTGAATTTGAATTAATGGGGAACATAAGTATCTTAATTAAATCATGATTTTCTCTTTAAATTACACGTACTATCCGTTTTAGTTGTTGCTGGTACTGAAAGTCCTAAATGATATTTTTCGAACAGGTTTAGTAAGTATATTTAATAGAGATTCCAACAGTAGAAAGTGAAAATCAGGAGGTTTTTACATAAATAAAAACTAGAAACCAATAAATTGGAGCCGAAAATTCTAATCCATCAGCTTCTTTTCTCGCACTTCCCGCCTGTGGAATTCCCTTTCATTTACTTGCGTTCCTGACAGCTATAATCTCCAAGAATTTAAATGTAAAGTCAATAGTCATCTCCTACCTAACTAACCAGAATACTCACTCTCATGCTCCTTTCTCCGTCCGCTCCACTCTCATCAATATTCTCATCCTTCTCTTACCCACTTCCTGACACCCAATGTAACCTGTCACTCTTTCTAATAACTTTCGTCCAATGTAAGCCCCTGCAAAACAGTGGCAGTAAAAGGCCTTGCTTGGAACGACATGATTATAAAAAAAAGAAATTATATATATATATATATATATATATATATATATATATATATATATATACTCTAACGAGATGGGGTCAATGTGAAGTGCATAGAAACATCAAAATAAAAAAATAAAAAAAAACATTGATCAAGATAATCCATTTGGATGATTATGTTTAATATTAAATAGGCAATTTTTCAAACGACACAAACAAATGGCTAAGTGATGAGTGCATTTAGTTTCCAGGAGCAATTCTCTGATTTGATTTAAGTAGATAGCAAATTGTTCTGGTCGCAATGATGCTTCAACAAAATGCCGCGAAATGAATTAGACGCTGTAATTGTAGAATATGCAAGAACTTATATGTATATTTCGATATATATCTAAATCTAAATCTAAACTTCTTTATAAATGTGTATGTGTGTTCTCGTTACCTATATATATATATATATATATATATAGTCTTCCGCAGACAGATCTGTTTCGATGTATCACAGCTCATCAGTACGGTTAGACATCCGATTGCTATTTACCCAGGATTGAAACCCGACCGAATTGGCGTCAGTCGGCGATTCTACCTCTGAACTATGGGCGCTCAGTAAAAGGAGGCAAACTTTTTAGCGTGTATATTATCATTATACACTCTCAATAGCTGAGAGTGTTCTAATTCATTACTGAATGAACGATGCGTATATGCTAGAGTAGCTACTGTTTTTCAAAGTCTACCATTCTTCTAGAGTGCTCCAAAAAGAATGAGAAATAGGTATATCCCAAAAACCCAATCCTATAAATGTTAATTTTATTCATATTAAAATTTGTCAGGGTAGAGTGCTTGATGTAAACAGTTTGTTCTATTTACAGAGCCAAAAAAACCTAATTAAATTTTGAAATTTTTGTATTATTTTTTTAGTTTTACTACAAACACGATCTCCCGTAGTCTTACCTGTCATCTTTTTTTATCAGTATTCAATTAAACAACATTTCCTAGAAAAGCATAGCCATGTAGACATATTTTTGTCGATAACACAATAACACACTCTCATACACACAGTAAAAAGCCTTCAGATATTGGAGGCTATCTACGTTAAATTAAAACAACCCCCACTTAATAAAATCACATTTCAATCTGGTAATAACACATTACATTGCATTTAGACATATGGTTCTGTTAACACATTTAGGTCTCTCGCGCAGTGTGACGTCATAGAACCGTATTACAAATTTACGAACTGCGTCTGCTATTCGGTGACTGTTATGTATACTTAGCAATGTTTTATTTCAACACAAGATAAAATCATATTTGATAGTTCATGTCTTTATATTAACGTTCCTGTAAGGTTACTGAAGATGGATAATGTGAACCGAAAGCCGAGAACCAGCATAATAATTAAAATTTCCGAACGTTGGACAATTTTTTTCTTTATTTTCACCTGAAATTAAAGCCAAAAGAAGATTTATAGAATGGCTCATTATTAAACATGATAGACATTCATTGTCTGTTATATGTAACAGTGTATGTTTGAAAAATAAATATATTGAATTGAATTGACTCGCAATTGGGTTTATATCTATTGCACTGTGTCAGTTGGCCGAAATGGTTTCTTAATCCTATCAAACAGGTGAAGCGATTTAATGTTTGCTGTATGCTTTCAGCTGAAATCTAATCGAAACGAACTCACGGAAGAAAAAAAATTAAACACGCAAACAATTAGTTATTCAAAAATATCCGGAAATTTCCGACGCAAAATGTATTCAATTTCTTCATTATCGGGAAATAAATGAACTAATCAATCAACAGTCAATTGAACGTTCCTTGGTGTAAAGCAGAAGGGATAACGGATGATATACACGATATTGCCTTATGCCAATGTTTACTGAGCGCTTCTTTTCTTTTGAGCTGCAATATCTTTTCAGAATATCGCGTGATCATGGCTTTCCACAACTGCCTCTTCTTTTTCGTTTTGACGTTAAAACTCATCTCATTTTCATTAATCAATTCACTTAGAGAAAGCAATGAAGTTACTAAGACTTAATGAGTTACTGAATGTAAGAGAATATGAGAAAACAAAAACATTATTATTATGAAGAGAGAACAATAAAAGAAGATTAAGTAAAAAGAGAGAAGATAATGATTGATATTGCATTTAAATTTCTGAAGATTGAAGTTGAACGGAGGGCAAGAAGCCCGGAGAAGCGCTAGAGAAAAAACTGTTAGTACAGATCTTACGGTTACATCTAACCCTCTGAACTGGTAAATGATGAGACCTTACCGCCAACTTCGCTTCAGGTCATGAATTTTAAGTACCCAACAATAAAATTGAACAGAAAAATTAGCATGAAAATTTATAGTAAAGGCACAGGGAAGCTATGCTAAAGTTGTGTGAAGATGATTGAAACCGAGATGCAAAGTCAGACCAATAATGTTGCAGATTCTTCTCTGTATTTTATCAGGAATCTCTGAATACATAGCAGAAGCATCAGGTCAGATATGACACCACCATTCAATGCATGGACGAATAAATATGACATAGATTCTGGTGAGATAGATTGACTATCGTGGTGCATTAAATCAATTTTACTAGCAACAGTCTTAGCAATGGGTATAGACAGTTACTAAATAGTCTTTTTGTAATGGTGTAGGAGAGGAGCAGAGGTGATGCATATTGTAAGAATACGCAGAATATATATATATATATATATATATATATAGGTTGACATTGATACATATAGGTTGGCACTTGAACAGTCTAAGATTATAGTGGTTGGGAAAGCATCCTCCCGAAAGTCTTTGACAAGAAAAAAAACCGGTCAGGAGTCTGTTCCGTAATGTAGCTGTCTTACTGGAGCATCCCCCTAGCCAAAACAACACGAGGATGATTTGACATCGCGTACGGAGCTTGGGGTATCCTAGCTGTGAAAGGTCTGAACTGGTGAGATTATATAACGTTCCACGTTTGAACATTTTACATTGCATGAGTTTACGAAGGCTTATAGAATTTGTTTTATAGATGTAGGACGGGGGTAATAGCAGGTCATGAAGGAACTGAAGAAGTTTAGATTGTCATGATCGCCGAAATGTTTTCTCGTAAGTTTTTTCTCCAAAGCAATGGCTTTTGAAAAACTCTCTCTAAATGGAACTTACTTCTCATAAGTGGATTATAGATAAAATGAAGATGGTTTGCCCATGAGTACAGGATATAATGGCAGGTCTTTGCTTTGATATTTTTTAAGTGGAAGAACGAGTTAATGTCAGCATATTTTGCATATACCTGAAAGAAACCTGAAACATTTGCAGGATGTAAAATAAATCCACACACACAAGACGTAGATGTTTCTGAACTCAATATTTAATAGAGACAGCCGACAGCAACCGGCAGTTCACAAAACTACCGACGGAGCAGAAATGTTAAAAACTGAAGTGGGAGCTGCACTGGCCAAATTGAGAAGAATCAACGCAGCAGGATCAGATAGTATCGTAACAGAGATGCTGACAACATTAGACGGATTTGGCGTACGTGGGATTACAGAATTAATAAAGCACATGTACAACAATGGCGATATATCGGAGGACATAAGTAAGTAAATTTTCATAGCACTACCTAAGAAGCCAGGTGCAAAGGAATTTGAACAATCAGCTTACTGAGCCACATAACACAACTTATCTTCATGATTCTGATGAACAGATCGTGCAGCAATATCGGGCCAGAGATAGGAAAATAAGATGACGGATACGTAAAAGAACAGTAAACATTATATTCTTGCTCAGAATGCCAATCAAAAAGGTCAATACAAATGCAGAATTTACCACCAGTTTTCGTTCTTGACTTTCTGTTACTTTCCCCAATCTTACTTAATGTCTTTCCCTGCTTCTCTTAATTTTACTAGGTCATGTGACTATTTAATATTTTTTTTAATCTTTTCACCCCAAGCAAGGCATTCCACTGCCACTATTGCGCATGAGGTTATATAGGGGAAGAGTGGTTAGATATAGGAAATATAAGAAGGAGGGTGATCGATGGGTAAGGATACCGAGGCTGAGGGTTGGGTAGATGGGAAGAGTGTTTGAAAGAATGGATGCGAGTTAGTGTGTCAGAAGGTATCTATTGACCTTATATTTAAACTCCTGGAGATTGTAGCCGTCGAGGAAGCAATCATTTGGAAGGGAATTCCAGAGTCGGGAAGTGCGAGAAAAGAAACTGTTGGAGTAGAAGTTACGGTTGCATTTTATCGGTTTCACTGTAAAAGGGTGGGATCTAGTTGCTAATCTAGTATCTCGTGCAAATTCGTACCTAGGGGGCACCAGTGATCTAAGTTCATCGGAGCAGAAGCCGTGAAAGTATTTATAGAAGAGACACAGGGAAGCCACGTCGCGCCGGTGAGAGAGAGACTGCAGCCTGTCTGCCAAGTCGGTATAGATCACATTACAGACTCTCCGTTGTATTATCCAGACTTTCTTTATTGTATACTTGCTCGTTGTTTATCTATTCTGTCTATAGTATCTTCACTTTTATCAATAGAAAGGAATCGGAGTTTTCAAGTCTTTTTCCTCTGAGAGGAGATTGTAAACATTCATTGCTATATAGTTCATAACAACTTGTATGCCAATTAAAGACAATTTGATTTTACGATGCAAATATTTATCTAATACATCAATAAATAAACTATATTGAAAAACAAACGCTATTTGATGGCTGAAAGGTAAGTCGAGATGTAATTACAAAAAGAGAATGTTATTTCCTATAAACTATCCAACTATTTGATTTTACTGAAAATGTTGGTTACATATAGCAAACTGGCCTTTTTATAAGTCAATCGGTCTCTTGGTAATGATGATAGTAGTATTAATTCTTTCATTATAAGGAATCATTTGGCCTTCTTTTTCAAGCAACTAGTACCACACTAGTTTGAAATTTATAAAATCTTTAAATTCAGTCATGTAGCGCTGCCGAAGAAACCTGGAGCAAACGAGTGCGAACTACACAGAACTATCAGCTTAATGAGTCACATTACAAAACTGATTGTCAGAATCCTGATGAATAGAGCGAGAAGTAGAATCAGGCCAGAGATAGGGCAGGAACAGTGCGGGTTCGTCAAGGACACTGGAACAAGGAACGCCATATTCATGATTTGGATGCTCTCTGAAAGGGCATTACAAATGAAGAAAGACTTGTACCTATGCTTCATTGATTACACGAAAGCATTCGACAAAATACGACACAAAGAATTGATGGAAATGCTAGGCAACCTCGACATTTTCGGCAAAGACATAAGAATAATCAAGAATCTCTACTGGCAGCAAACGGCCTGCATATGGACAGGTAACGACCTCAGTAGATACACAAAGATAGAAAAAGGCGTAAGACAAGGATGTGTCTTTTCACCGGATTTGTTCAACCTATACAGCGAGAATATTTTGAGGACCCTAGATGACACACCAGGATTTGTTATTGGAGGCCACAACCTGAACAACATAAGATACGCGGACGATACAGTACTGATTGCGGACACGGAAAGGAAACTGCAAGATCTCATACAGAAAGTAGTAGTGGACTACAAATAAACTTTAAGAAAACTGAGTGCATGGTCATCAGCAAAAGATACAATCCAAAATGCCAAATACAGGTGGGGGATAACAGAATCAAACAAGTCCAAGAATTTAAGTACCTAGGAAGTTTTCTAACAGGAGATGGAAAGTGCGACACGGAGATCCGAAGGCGAATTGGTATGGCAAAGGACGCGTTCCAGAAGATGAGCAAAATACTAACACACAGGAAAATCTCAATAGAAACGAAGAAAAGAGTGCTAGACTGCTACGTGATGTCAGTTCTTCAATACGGCTGTGAATGCTGGACAATATCATCGAAAATGAGGACAAAACTGGAAATGTGGTTCTACAGAAGGATGCTACGGATATCGTGGACTGAGCATACAAGCAACGACGAAGTGTTAGAAAGAATGGCAACAAAAAGGAAATTGATGCTGAGCATCAGGAAGAGACAACTGAAGTTCCTGGGACATGCAATGAGGAAGGAGAGCCTGGAGAACCTGATACTGACTGGACAGATAGAAGGAAGGAGAGACAGAGGAAGGCAGCGGATAACATATTTGCAGGGTCTGATCAGGTGGATGACGAAACGGGGGTTGCCAGAAGCAACAGGAGCAAACATACTAAGAGCCACAAGGGACAGGGAGACGTGGAGATCCATGATCGCCTACGTCCTGAAGGGACAGGGCACATAGAAGAAGAAGAAATACGTGGATAATTAAAAAAGTGTTATAGCATATCTTTAGGATTGATGCACTACCTTCTGCCCAGATGTGTTTTAAGTTGGTATTGTCGGCCAAATGAGACGCAGGAAAGATTTGGACGCCCGTCAACTCTCATCACTGACGAAAAGATTAATAACGAGAGATGATAATAGCGAACCGGCCAGTTATCGTCGGTGAAACAGCGTGTTCTCTGCAGATTATGAACACTGCTTTTTGTTCCTCCTTGGTGCACACTGCTAGCGGAGCGGCCATATTTACACTGTAGCAGTAGTAAGAAAAATTGCCCAATGCATATCAAACTTTGATCACGTAATCAGAATAGTGCCACCTATAAGTACGCATAACCTTAGTGTGACATGCCTAAATATATGTTATCTCAAGGGTTCATATATTTTTTTAACTTACCCTCGTAGTTTTCTCAAATTCATTAACTGTTATTGCTTTTCAGTATTGCTGGGGATTGTCTTCCGACCTTTCTGTTTTAAGTAGGGTATAATGTCAACTTTTGATTGTCTCATTATTTTCACTTCTGTTTACAGGTGCTATCTGTTTCAATTGTGAGCGTGATGTATTTCTTTTTCTTTGGTACAGCTCTTGATGATTCTGTAGTGCCCGGTTAGAATAAAGATGGCTTAAACTAAATTCTTCTAGATTCATTTTCTCGAATCTAACTTAACCATCGATATGTTGAAAGCGGTTGGAAACAGTTGAAAGTTTCGATATTTCTGGAAGAAGTTGGCGACATAAATGACATCCATATGAAATCCTCGATCTGACTAGTTTATTTTAGAACACCACCAAATATTAGATTAAGGTATTAGTTTTGTAGCCACTTGGTACTTCACAAATCTATTCCAATATCCCTTTCACTTTCTGAGTTATCTGTTGGAAATATTGTTTCGGGAACGTTATCAGCTGCCTGTGTATGTTCAGTTAAATTTGGTCTATTTTTTTAGAAATATTCTCTTTACCAATGGTTATTTTGAAATTAGAAATAACCAAAAGTTGCAGAGATACAAAACATTATTCTAAAATTTTTTGTGGCCAACAATTGTGATGCGATGATTTTTTTTTCGAAAAAGCAATTACAGGAAACATAAGTAATAAATAGTCGAGATGCAAATATGAACTCATATAATATTTGATGTTTTTAACATACTCCGCTCAATAAATATTTTTTCACCTCCACAAGAATCTGGCAGTCACAGTAGCAGTTGAATATCCTTTACTGTTAAAAAAATATTCTCTTTAACAATGATTGTTTCGGAATTAGCAATAACCAGAAGTTACAAGATTACAAATCTTTAATAACAGGAATGATGGCTGACTATCGGGATACGATGAATTTTGTTCAAAAATCAATTGAAGAAATTTAATGAATAGACTATCCAGATACAAATATGAACACTTATATTAATATTTGTAGTTTTAACATATTCCGCGCAAAAAATATTTTTTCAAATCTACAATAATCTGGTAGTCACTGTAGCTATTGATTGCTAGATGTCACCAAGCAATATTTCTACCCATTTATTTGAACACAAGCTCACCCATGATCTAAAATAGAGTCCATATCTGTGATCTATAGCTAAAGATGGTGGAACTTGGTCGTTTCATTGTACCACTTTAGTAAGTGTCTGACACCCCTGCTATAATCAATATTTACAAGAGCCAGATCATACCAAAAATGGAGTATTACTAATATATATGGACTGCAGCTGTCCGGTCCTACAGTTTTGATAGAAGTCAAAAGCGTTTACACGGCCTTGTGGTTGATAAATAATTTTCTATCCTTCAAAGCCTTCCCCACAGACGAAACCTTGTAAGACCTCTCGCTATTTCCATGGCATGTGTTCTGACGAGCTATATTTCTTGGTTCCCCCAGTCCTGGACTTTGTAGCTGAAATTCTTCATGCCAGTTTCACATGATCGAATCATTCCTCGTTCCCTTCGTAGTTCATTAATAAAAAGTAAGTTTCACTCTGAGAGGCTTTTCGCAATAAGTGCATTATTTGTAGAACAGACCCCTTTCCTTTGCTGATCCCTACAATTTTAAACTGTGTAGTCTATTGTCAACCGTTATCTATCCTATATATCTTCATAATTATCCCTTACTATAATGTCCATGCAATATCATTCAGTAAATCCTTATTTTGAGTGTCTATTGAGCCTTCTATCGAATTAATATTATTAACGAAATATTTGGTTTTCTTACGTTACCTTATAGAATATTTCACGTTTCTGTATCTCGACACACCTTGTTTTTGCTGGAAGGTGTAATTATTCAGTTTTCGGATCTTGGTAGCAACCAGATCTTGAATTTCAAATTTATGCGTGGACACTACGTTATTTTGAGTGTCTCTTGAGCCTTCTATGGAATTAATAAAAAATGTGGTTTTCTTACGTTACCTTGTAGAATATTTCACGTTTATGTATCTCGACAGATCTTGTTTTTGCTGGAAGGTGTAATTATTCAGTTTTCGGATCTTGGTAGCAACCAGATCTTGAATTTCAAATTTATGCGTGGACACTACCTTATTTTGAGTGTCTCTTGAGCCTTCTATGGAATTAATAAAAAATGTGGTTTTCTTACGTTACCTTGTAGAATATTTCACGTTTCTGTATCTCGACACACCTTGTTTTTGCTGGAAGGTGTAATTATTCAGTTTTCGGATCTTAGTAACAACCAGGTCTCGAATTTCAAATTTATGTGTGGACACTACCTTATTTTGAGTGTCTCTTGAGCCTTCTATTGAATTAATAAAAAATGTGGTTTTCTTACGTTACCTTGTAGAATATTTCACGTTTCTGTATCTCGACACACCTTGTTTTTGCTGGAAGGTGTAATTATTCACTTTTCGGATCTTAGTAACAACCAGATCTTGAATTTCAAATTTATGCGTGGTCACTACCTTATTTTGAGTGTCTCTCGAGCCTTCTATTGAATTAATAAAAAATGTAGTTTTCTTACGTTACCTTGTAGAATATTTCACGTTTCTGTATCTCGACACACCTTGTTTTTGCTGGAAGGTGTAATTATTCAGTTTTCGGATCTTGGTAGCAACCACATCTTGAATTTCAAATTTATGCGTGGACACTACGTTATTTTGAGTGTCTCTTGAGCCTTCTATTGAATTAATAAAAAATGTGGTTTTCTTACGTTACCTTGTAGAATATTTCACGTTTCTGTATCTCGACACACCTTGTTTTTGCTGGAAGGTGTAATTATTCAGTTTTCGGATCTTGGTAGCAACCAGATCTTGAATTTCAAATTTATGCGCGGACACTGCATTCAACTGAGAATATCTACATCTTTTTGCCTCGAACAACCAATGAAGTTTTCTATATAATCGGATGTTGATATCCAAATGTAATGCATATTTTATCTTCATAAATATTAATATTTTTCTTGTTTTTCATTTTTATTTCCGGTATTCAGTTTTCTGTCTCTTATTCGGTTAGATAACCAGGCAGACCAATTTCTCAACATATAAAATGGTATTGGTACTAATGCCCTCATGTCTTGTACTATTGAATATTACAAGGAATCAGGACAGTATCTTTTTTTTAATCGTTTCTCCCCAAGCAAGGTGAATCTTTCTCACCAGAATCTATGTCATATTTATTCATCCATGCATTGAATGGTGGTGTCATATCTGACCTGATGCTTCTGCTATGTATGCAAAGATTCCTGATAAAAACAAAGAAGAATCTGCAACATTATTGGTCTGACTTTGCATCTCGGTTTCAATCATTTTCACACCACCTTAGAATAGCTTCCCTGTGACTTTACTATAAATTTTCATGCTAATTTTTCTGTTCAATTTTATTGTTCGCTACTTAAAATTCATAAATTGAAGCGAAGTTAGCAATAAAGTCTAATCATTTTCCAGTTGAGACTGTTAGGGGGCCATAAAAGAGAAAAAAGATTAAATATGAGGAGAATAAAGAGAATGACAAACCAGTCACAGGTGGTGTCAGAGAAAGGAGCTAGAGAAGGATGAGAATACCGGTGTGAGAACAGTAACAAAGGTAGAGAGAAAGGAAAATATATACAGGGTGATGTAGAAAGAACTGGAGTCAAGCGGGTAAAAGATGTACCATTTAAATTTCTGGAGGTTGTAGCCGTCAGGAAAGCAAAAATATGGAAGAGACTTCCACAGGCAAGAGAGCGAGAAAAGAAGTTGCTGGAGTAGAATTGTCGGCTGCATTTTGTTGATCTAACTGTGAATGGGTGGGACCCAGTTGCCAGTCTGATTGCACGAGTAAACTCATGTGACAGGGGCACCAGTGACTTAAGTTCGTCGGAGCATAAAAATATTTATAGAACAGACAGAGGGAAGCCACATCCCGTCGGTGAGAAAGTGGATGAAGTTGAACTGCTAAGTCAGCACCTATCACGTTACTGATTCTCCTTTGGAGCCTGTCGAGATGAACAACGAGTGTACCTGACCATATATGACAGCAGTATTTTATACACAGACGGATGGTTGATTTGTATATGTGCTAGATGAATTCAGGCGAAAAAAAACATCCTGGCCCGACACAGTGATATTTCTAACGGTTAATATATTGGTCTATTTACAAAAGAATGATATACTTTTCGACAAGCATATATATTATATACTCATTAATCTTCCATCTTAGGTTTTTCTATAGAGTGAACATAAGTTTGCTATTAATAACTGCGACTGTACTAAAATAACAACCTGAGGAGACTAGTGATTTTTTAAAATAGTTTATCAAAAGTATTTCGGCTATTTTATTTACCATTATCAAGGATATATTCCTAAATTTTTAACTGACTAGATTTGTACATATTTGTATCTATTGTTTTTTGTTTTTTAATTTTCTAAGGATTTTACACGAACATTTTTAGATTCGTGTAAAATCCTTTGTAAAATAAAGACGGAAGCTGATGATGGTTCGCCTGAGATAGGCCTCTACTTCCGAGTTACCATGAAATAACGTGTCTGCCTTCATTTTTCTTAGATTTACTCTATATGTATTTATATATGTATATATTTAGAACTCTCTTATAGAGTTATCCTACCACTGTATGTACAGAATACACCTTTGGATTCTTTTATACCCACACTGCATGCTGATATATATATATCAGCACACAGTCCTGTTTCGCAGCTCATCAGCACGTTTAGACATTCGACTGTTTTCAGTCAGGTGTGATACCCGATCAATTCGAAATCAATCGACAATTCTACCCCTGGGCGCTCGGTCGAGGATGGTATATTTTAGCGTGTTATATACACAATGTAAATACACGCCAGTAGCCGAAAGTTTTAAAATTCCTTACATATATATATATGGGTGTGTGTGTGTGTGTGTGTGTGTGTGTGTTCAAAGTCATTACATATATATATATATATAAACTCGCCATTAGTCGAGAGTCTTCAATTTCATTACACACACACACACACACACACACACACACATATATATATATATATATATGTTCAAATTCATTACACACAGACACACAGACACACACACACACACACACACACACACACACACACACACACATATATATATATATAACGGTCATGTCACGTTGGATACACCGGTTCCCGCTCGATCACCGAAGTTAAGCAACGTTGAGCCTGGTCAGTACTTAGGTGGGTGACCACTTGAGAATACCAGGTGCTGTTAGCACTCACGGATGTGCGTTGGGGTGCGGTGGATGTCGGCTTGGAGGGGGAAATCGGTGAGCCGAGTTCCAATTTCAGTCGAGCATGCTGCATTCACTTCCGCACTGGTACCCTTGGGAAAGGTATTAATCCGTTCGTTCCCTCCAATTATGGGTTAAATAATTGAGGTCGGCTGTTCGTGCGATTTGTGGCAGTCATCTGCACCAATTGTTTGTTATCAGCAGTTCCAAGAAGTGTGGATGGTACTACACAATGCCTTCACCACTATAAACAAATCTCTGTGTGGTTGTCTTGCTGGAAAAAGGTTGGACCCTCATACGTTGAACGCGACGGGAGAATCCATTATATATATATATATATATACTTACTGTGTGTAGAATGAGGACATGAGCAATTACAATTTCATGAATATGTATTACTCAAGTTCATAGTTAAAGTGACAAACTCATTGTTCTTATCAACGCTCTATTTTCATCTTAATATCGAGCACTTGAATGTTATATGTAGTAGTATTATATCCCTTACTATCGTGAGATATCATATGGTTGGACACAACTGTCCTTTGGCAGACAGATTCGACTAGAAATTTTACATGTCTGTTCTTCTGTAGATTTTCTTGCTTAGATTTAGTGTCACATCTTACATATACTCATCAGCACGCTTAACTTCAGCATGACGCCTCATTTTTTCTTGAAGGTTCTTAACTGCCCGTACAACCTCCTTTCACCATTCATATTTTTTCTTCGCTTTCTCTTCCGAATTCCTTTCATCCAACTTCAAGGTGTCCTTTAGACAGTCTTTATATCGTTTTATTGTGCTTGCAGTCTGGTCATTATCCATCCCTTATTGCTCCGTACATAACTTGTTGTCTTCCTGTTTGACAACATGTCCACTCCAGCTGAAAATGTGTTGCATGATCATGGACTTAATTCCAGACAAACATGATCTTTGAAGGATCATCGTATCTAGAACAGAGGTATGCGAAGAGACTTTTAAGATGGAGCGATGGCATTTTTGATGGGCTAGATTTGCCTTTTATAAGTTGTCCACATCTCACATCCATACAGTAAGCTGGTCAATAAACAACCCTTGTACACCATCAACTTTGTCCTTATGAAGATGTCTCCCCAGCTTTCCATAGTTGCTGCAAGCTTTTGCTATTCATGGATTAAGTTCATCATGAAAGGTCTTTCATCTAGAAATGGTTTTTCCAAAGAGACAATTGTTTAGCATTGACAAAGATAGAGGGAAGGACGTAAGCTTTTCTAGGTGTGATATATGTGTTTCGGAGTGTAGAGCGAAGGAATATATAATTAGAACTTCATGAATGTACCCATGAATATGTATTACTCAAGATTAAGCATATAGACAATGTTGTTCGATTACGGTAAGTAATCATATATGCAAATCGCTATACCTTTAACGCATTTGAATCACTAATGAAATGCAAGCCGGCAGTACTTTTCCGTAACAGCAGACAATTAAGTTATTTTAACCACACTGTGAGAACGCCAGACAATGATTCAACCTCATCAAATATTCTTGCATTCACAAATTTCCAGTCAATTAGCATGAACCCAGGATGGCAACGTTAATTCCACGATGTGAGAAATAACTGGTGTTCATTCCAAAATTTATTACCGAATATCGCACAATGGCCGACGAAGTGAATGAAGAAAGAAGCTGGTCCCATGCTGACTATCCTACACGTAACTAGATCTTTTCATGACCAAGACTTCCAGCATTGCTAATGCTAAATCTATTCACCTGACGCTCACTTCCTTTGTTAACCGTCACAATACGGCATATTTGAATTAGTTCATGAAATGACAAAGTTCAAATGCTAAAAGATAAACGTGGATTTCACGTTGAGACGACTTTTTACATTTTCTAATATAAAACAAATGGCATTCTAGAATTTAATATTAGGTTGTACTGAAAAAATTGTCCGATTTACAGTAAAACTTTTAATTGTGTTCTAATATATTATAATATTTGCACAAAAATATAATACGCAGTGTCATTTTTGTTAATCGTATAGCTTCCAGAATTTAACTTAAAAATTATATACCCTTCAACATTTTTTACATTTTAGATTAGACTAACAGTTAGTTTAAAAATTATACCTTAAGTCTCTTTCTTTTTTTACAGTCAATAGTTTTACAGTTATTAATTCTACGCATTGTATTGTTATAGTTTTTAAAGTTAATTCTTACAGAATGTATAGCTTCCAGAATTTAGCTTTAAAATTATATACCCTCATTATTTTTTACACTGTAGATTAGTCCAACAGTTCCTTTTTTCAGAATTTATATCTTCCAAAATTTAACTTACAAATTATATACCCCTCATCGTTTTCTTCTTTTTTTTAAAGTGGGGATTAGATTCAGGTATAGAGAGCTCAGGTGAAAAACTTAGATGCAGGAACTGGACATTTTGGCAATACCGAACCAGTAGGTGCATTTCTATTATGGAAGCTGAATTTACAATATGACAAAAAAAAACTTACCAAATAAATGACAGATATTGAATTAATGAAGGAAACTATAACAGTGAAGTTAACATTATTCCTGCAGAAACCGGATATATCTGCTTAAAATTGTATTACCAATACATGTGGAAGGCGGTTTTATCTGGCAACTTAAACAAAAAACAAAAATATATTCCTCTTGTTGCGAGAGGGGAATATGTTTTTAAATATTTTTGTTGGATTTTTAGCATCAAGAATAATCGTAAAATTTAATTACACAGTGAAAGGGTGAAATATCGTAAAGATCTTAGAAAAATTAAGAACAACGCATTGTAAGTGTAAACTGAATTATCTTGATGCAAATTTTGACTTAATAACTAGTGATTATATATCTTATAAAGTAAAAAAATTAAACAGAGAATATCCGTATTTGTCTATAGTCGGTTCGAAATTTCTAGCACTTGAAGAAGGCCGGAGCGTACAACGGCCGAAACGTCGTACAAATGGCAACAAAGATGAGGACAATAGTCCAAATAATGTAAATACTGTAGAGAATATCCGCTTTTTTAAATTATGGTTGACTAGAGGTAGAGGAACCACTTAAGTTAGGGAGCCACTCGAGGTAGTAGGGGTTACAATAAGAAGGTTGTGACGATCGGGGGGAACATCCACTTAAAAGTCTGTCTCAGAGAGCATGGTTCACTGGAAGAATCTGTTAGAGTGAAACCTTCTTCTAACCAATGGAATACTGAGGGAATGTAGGTAGTTTGCTGCGCTGTGAGTAGTATGGCGGGTTCTAGCCGCGAACCTTAGAACTGACAGAACCAAGGAATGCAGTTGGTTCGAGTTGGTTCGCGTACTTTCTATGGAAGTATCGATATAGCACTAAGAGGTATGTCATACCCCGCCCGAAAAAGAGAGTTTGGTGGACAGAAAATAATTTGTCACCCACAAAAACTAGAAGAAGCTTTTGGATTCTATCGGAACTGGAAAGTGACGACTGTACAACTTTTGTTCAAATATGACAAGTAATCCATTTTTGGGCCTGATCTCTAAATGTAGAGAATAACACGAGAAGATCTTACTATTTTACTTGCATCTTTAGCTAGGGATCGTATTTAGGAAACCCTTCAGGGGTGAGTTCAAGGCCAATTCGTCAATCAAGGCACGGAGCTTCACCAAGGAGACATCCATTCATCGTGTTTACTGGTAGTTCAGGGTCCGATTATCGATGATGGAATGTAACTAGTTTGCTTTGCAATGTATTGAATGTAACCAACCAGTTAGAGAGATTGTCAGAACGATAAGATGAGAGATCAGCTACCAGTCTTTGTTTATTCCGTATCATCAGTATAGATATTCATAAAGGATCTGAGTTTATTGCGGTGCAGTGGATATCGGCTCGGAAAAAGAAAACGGAGACCCGAAGTTCGAATTTCAGTCGAATTCGTTGCATTCCTTTACGCGCAAATACCCTTAGGAAAGGTATTTATCCACCGATTCTCCCTCCAGCTTGGGATTAAATAGAAGGACAGAGTGTGTTCTGCAGCTTTGGTTGGCATCCAGTCTACCGCTGAAACTAATGGTAACTTAATGCGGGAAATTTTTCTGCCCAGTTAGTTATGTCTCTTTCGAGACATGATTGTCAAAGCGTGTATCACGTATGGCACTTACTGATTGGGCATATTCGTTGTAAAGTGAAAAGGGAGCTGCTGGAAGTGACCACAGGAGGAAACCCGAGTTTATTATGTTATAATCGTTTTACTTGAAGCAAGGCAAGACCGCCACTGGTGCGCTAGGGGTTGCAGTGAAAAACAAAAAAAAACAACAAATCAAAAAACAAAGTGGGATGTCGAAGTAAGTATAAGAGAAAAATAGGAATCAAGGAGATAGAATATGGCAATTGAAGTTGCATTTAAACTTTTAAAGATCGTAGCTGTTAAAAAAAGCAAGTATGCTGAAAGGATTTTGACAGGCGGGAAATGCGAGAAAGAAGCTGTTAAAGTAGAAGTGATGGCTACATTTGACTATTTTGAGGATAAAAGAGTGGGACCTTGACAAGGCCACGGACAACTGGTAGTTAATAACTACCTTTAAAATCCTACCCGTTAGGAACGAATTTATAACAGAGAAAACCCTTCCACTGATTCCATTTCATCGGTGATCAACCCATTTTTCCTACGTCTGTTTTCTTTTGGGATGATGTCGTTTTTTATGTCATTGATCTTCTCTTAGTGCGTCCCATTTCGACCTTCCGCTTCCAATTTGTCCTTCATATTTTTGTTTTCACGCTTTCTGTATATTTTTCCTGCAGGTTCGTATTGTTTTCGAGTCTGTTATGCTACAGTCTGGGTGCTGTGTTAGGCTTCTTCAATCTCTAAAGTTTCCTCCTCAGTTTGTTTATAACCGGGAGGTGTTTGCTTCTGCAGTCAGCATTTGGATAAGTTTAACAGTGGAGAACTGCGTTCTTCAATTGTTTGCTGATAGTTATATAGTCGGTTTGGTTTTTCGTTTCCTATCCTGAACTGCTCCATGTCCATAATCATCATACTTGAAACCAGATGTTGGTTGCTACTTGGTCATTCTTTGCGCAGTATTGGACACATTTCTCTCGGTGGTCATCGCGGTTTCCTATTTCGAAGTTGTCAACCATTCGCCCTCCAACTTTGGATTTCAGGTCTCCCATTATAATTCTAATTTCTTGTGACTTGAACTGAGTCTTGGTGTTGTTCAGCATGGATACATTCCGCCACCTAGAAGAGGTAGAACTGCATTCGAAGATTTATTGGCGCGCAGTTGTTTTATCGTAATTTGATGGCAGAAATGTATTGATGTTCTGGGTTCTAATTTTGACTTTTTAAAAACAATTTCAACCCAAGCAAGTTAATATAGCCACTAAGATGCAAGGGATTACTGATTGTTAGAGAATATGAGTGAAAATGACACTATTAAGAAGAGAGACAATAAAAAATCAGCAATCAAGAAGGTAGTATATAACGAGGGATATCGCATTTAAAGTTTTGAAGTTCAAAGTTGATAGAGACGCAAGGAACCGGAAGTGAGTTCCAAAAGCGGAAATACGTTAGAAGAATCTGTTCGCATCTGGTACTGACCTTAAATTCATAACGTTTATGTTATATAGAGGAAATTTCATCAAAACAATCACCATAGTACAGAAAAGTCACAGGGAAACAACGTTTCTGCCGTGGGAAAGTTATCAAAGCCGAGATCCCAGATCAAGAGCAATCGTATAAAACAAGCACAAAATGAATTACTCTTTCTTTTTCTACATATATTTATTTAGGTACCTGTAAAATGAAATCAATAATATTCTTGATCATATTTTTATCTAATTTCCAAATGCATACAAGTACGAAATCATTAAGTCTGGATATATAATGCATTATCTATCTATCTATCTATCTATCTATCTATCTATCTATCTGTGCACCTCGACGTGGTGTAATAGTTAGCAAGTATGTCTTTGTAGAATAATTACAATTCAGTAATCAGTTAATCCTCATTGGGTGCTTCATGCTTTCAGACTTGTGCCATATCTAAGCTACGCCGACAAAATTATCTATCTATCTATCTATCTATCTATCTATCTATCTATCTATCTATCTATCTATCTACCGACATACATACATTCATAAACTGTCTGTTTTAGATTTATAATTATAAATCTATCTATTCCATGCTTAATATTTTTATCTATCTATCTATCTATCTATCTATCTATCTATCTATCTATTTCCCCTTCGCCCTCTCCGTCCCTCTCTCTTTCTCTTTCACCCTCTCTCTCTCTCTCTCTCTCTCACTGTGTATATATATATATATATATATATATATATATATATATATATGTTTATAACTATATAACAGTTTGCTTTTATTACAATTATAATTCTATCTATCCCATGCTTAATATTTTTATCTATCTATCTATCTATCTATCTATCTATCTATCTATCTATCTATCTATCTATCTATCTATCTGTTTCCCCTTCGCCCTCTCTCTCCCTCTCTCTTTCTCTTTCTCTCTCTCACTCTCTCTTTTTCTCTCTCTCTCTTTCTCTCTCTCTCTCTCACTGTATATATATATATATATATATATATATATATATATATATATATATGTTTATAACTATATAACAGTTTGCTTTTATTACAATTATAATTCTATCTATCCCATGCTTAATATTTTTATCTATCTATCTATCTATCTATCTATCTATCTATCTATCTATCTATCTATCTATCTATCTCCCTGTCCTTCTCTTTCTCTCTCTCTCTCTCTTTATATATATATATATATATATATATAACAGTTTGCTCTTATTTATCTCTCAGAGTCTGAATATTCAGACACGTAATGATTATATTTATTTATCTGTTCTCCGATCGATCTGCGTATTCGTATGTTTGCGTGGATGTTTCCTGTTTCTTTTGGAGTTTCTTTTCGAAATCAAATTGGAAGTAAATTTCACCATCGCCATCTATATGTTTTTCAGTCACCGAAATTTTCAAAATAATCACTTGCAAAAAAGAAAAGGAAAAAAAAAGGCAACAAGAAAAAATATCCAGGCCTTCCTAGACGCTTAATTTCGCAGTAAATCATAAATGCAATTTAGAGGCCTGTCATTAAGGCCCAAATGAAAGCTTCAGACCTTGTAAAAACAGACAACTGAGTGCAGAGAATCATCTACATTTCATGTTTTGTTTTCTCTCTTTCTGTCTATTATTTGATATGTCTATCAATTTATACAGAAGCATTTATTCTACTGATTTTATTTGCATTATACCGAATGAGATGTTTTTTTCTTTGTTCATTTTATTTATTCAGATTCAGAATATATTTGTCAATATTCGAAAGACAAAGATAGGCAATATATACATGATTTCATCTCTAGCAGCAACGCGAAGCAAACAAATCAATATTTATATATACAAAAATGAATATGTCCGTTACCTGGTATACATTTTTATTAAATAGAAACGAAACCTGGAATTCTAATGCCGGGAATTATATCCACCTTACAAAAAAAAGAAAAGAAAAAAAATGGACGACCGGTTCAGATATTTTGGATAAGTTTAATAAACGTGAAAGATTAATTTATTCGTCTGTTTAACACCACAACAACTTCTTGTGTGTCAGTTAATGCCGTAATTTAATTTTCTTGTGAGATTGGAAGTAATAAAAATATTCTCTATGTTTTTCTGCTTTCACAATTGAATACATGGTAGATTATACTCAGCATTTTGGGCATATGCATATTTACGTGAACATAATTACTAGAGGTAGCGATATGTGTAGTTTATATTGTAGATTTGCTGAAGTTATATCTAGAAATTTTAGCATATTATATAAATTAATATCCTGAACATTATTTAATGTTGGTTGTGTAGCAATATTTTTAACGGATTTGGATGAAGTCGCTAAAGTTTGTTGCTCTGCACATATTTTTGGTAATTTTACTATAAATATATATTGTTGGAAATTATTTTTTTATATAAAATGTGTAGTTGGTATTTTTACTATAAAATGTATCTTTATACATTTATAGTATTTTGTTTTTGTGCGGGCTTCCACTAGTTGACCCTAGCTGGGAATATAACAAACGCTATCACTCCGTGGTACAGTGAACCTGGGAACAACAACTAAGAGTTTGTTCCACTTTCCTCAAAAACCTTCAATCTCCAAAACAGAGCTCTTGCTGCTGGATGTAGTTTATCGTCATACCCAGGACAAAAACCTAAAAGAAAATGAGTGTGCCGCGGAGAAACGTATATAAAAAAAGTAATAAGCGTGCTCTAACAAATAATTGAAAATAAGTGAGAAAATTGAAATAAATAATTTTATCATGACAGAATCCGTGAAAGTATTTGTAGAAAAGACAGAGAGAAGCCACATCTGGTCGATGAAAGAGTGTCTAGAGTCGGACGGCCAGGTAAGAATCTACTACATTGCAGATTCAACTTTCGATTTTGTCGATAACTTCAAGGTGAACAGCAGGGGCGCCTGACTAGATATGACATCAGTATTCAGTGCACGGGCGGATGGTTGATTTGTATATATGTATGATGGATTCAGAAGAGAGAACTTCCTTGCCCGACACGGGGACCCGAACTTCTCAGCGGTAGATTTAGCTATTAATTTAATGTAGTTCGACACAGGGACCAGAACTTCTCAGCGGTAGATTTAGCTATTAATTTAATGTAGTTCGAGACACAGGGACCCGAACTTCTCAGCGGTAGATTTAGCTATTAATTTAATGTAGTCGTTCCACTTATGGTCAGCTGGCAGAGTGAGAACGAGGGACGCAATGTATAACTTTCAGGGAGACTAGCCTGATCCATGCTGATGGCGGGTAGGAAAGATTGTCTATGGTGGTTAAATGATAGCAGCTTCCTTTTGGAAGCATTAAAATTAACGAGCCATTTGATCCTCACTGATTTCTCCATGTTTTCGGACTTTTTTTTTTTTAGTCATTTCACCTCGGGCAATGCGTAAATGCCACTGATGTGCGGGGGGCTACATAACTGAAAGAAAATTAATTAGAGGAGGGAGAAGAGGATTACAAACCAATTAAGAAGAAGCAATAGAAAGATGAAAATGCAGGTGTGATGACAGTTGCAAGGGGGAAAGAAAGGGAAGGATATACGGGGTGGGGGAAGGGCTCGAGTCAAGTGGTTAGTAGATGAGTATTGACATTGCATTTAAATTTCTGGAGGTTGTAGCCGTTAGGAAAGCAAGAATATGGGAGCAAGTAGCTCTACGCTTAGCAAAAAAAATATATAGAATTACATATATATATATATATATATATATATATAATAAGTCAAAAGTTGGGGGATACGTTCAAGATTTCGAAGAATTTCCTAAAAACTTAAGGATACGCGCTACTTTTCAAAACATTCAATAAAAACTATTAAATTAAGTTACAGTTGTATGAACAATCTAGAAAAAATCATAAAAAATCACAATAATAATATTTTAAAAAACTTTAACAAAATTAATAAAAACAAACCTAATAACAGAAAATAACAATTTTGACAAGAAAAATCTAACTTTAGAGACTCTATAGATTGCCCGTTAGAAAACAGATGCCTAACGGAATAAATCGTCTGTCAATGCAAAATATCTTCAAAGGAAAATCCCAATAATATAAAAAAAATTATATAGAATGCACCAAGAACACTTTTAAAACGCGAATGTACCAGTACACTTCTTCATTTAATAATAACAAGAACAAAAATAGAACATTCCTATCGAAATATCTTTGGTATCTAAAGGAAAGAAAAAAACACCCACAATAAATTGGAAAATTCTAAAAGAAGCTAAAGCATGTAAGTCCTTAATTGAAACATGTTCATTATGTTTATACAAAAAACTATATATTATTAAATCACAAGTATAAAAATCTATTAAATAAAAGCGAGGAAATAAATGTCGTATGTATACATTGCAAAATATTCACATTAGAATATGAATAAAAAAACTCTAAATTAAATAATATGCATATAACCAATAAGTGCTTAAGAAAAATAGTAAGAACTGACGAACTATCAATACAAATAAATTGGAACGTAAAATTATTTATAATTTTTTTTTACAAAAAACATTTACAATAAACAAATAGATATTAGAAAGATGGGATAATGATAACAGGTAATAAATCAGAAAAAAGAAATAACAAAAAGGTTTCTAATAAATCAAAGGTTTTAAGAAAGTTAGAACTAGAAAAATTCTGATAAGAAGAAGAAACCCCTCTCTTTCTTCACCCTTTTCCTGTTCACTATAAGAGGTGACCAAAATGATAAGAAAGCGAAAAGGACAGCCTTGGTACTAAATGGGTACATCACATCAAATGCAATAAACTAAGCTAGAACAATAAAAGCGGAAAAAAAGAAAATGATAATAGAAGGTTAAAAGCAGGTTGACATCTTCACTGTTACAGAGGAAAAAGAAGAAAGGAGAAAAGCAAGGCAACGAAAAAAGGAGGAATAAAGAGAAAAAGTTACTTAGTATGTATTCTTTGGGGTCAAATTTCAAAAATGAATCTTCGATCTGATTAGTTCAAAGAAACACACATGTAAATTTTTTATCTTCCCACATACATAAACAGCAAACCGAAGATTTTTGTATAACCAACATCAAACATTGCCTGATGAAGAAAATCCATCTCAAAACATAGAAATTTCCGTGTCACAATGTACAATTAATTCATATATATATAACAAAGTTGATTAAATACATTAAATACATTTTTAATTTACTTATAAAACATTATTCTTAATGGAAACTCGTATTTGAGTAGATGGTGTGTTATTTTATAACGCTATATATATATATATATATATATATATATATAGCGTTATATAATAACAAGAACAAATATATATATATATATATATATATATATATATATATATATATATCCCGGCTGAATAGTCGAGGAATCTCGTCAGGAATATAAAAGTTTTCCTACAGGACTTGAACCAGCATCATTTAAGAGAAAAAGTCAGTCTATCTTACGTGTTTTAGACCGCTCAACCACGAAGAGTTTACAATTCGACGACGCTTGAATTAAGCTTTCAAACACACAATTTCCTGCTTATTGTTAATATTCATATCTGCTCTGTTTTCGTATCCTAATACAAACAAAGACAATTAATTTTACGGAATATTGCTAAATGGATTGACTCTAATATATTTTTGATTTATTTGTTTAAACATTATTTCAACAGATACATGTATTTCCGTAGATGCTCTGTTTTTTTTTTTTTTTGTTTTTTTTTGTGTATATGATTTTTTCTTTTTGGTTACTTTTTTTTAACAATGAATCAGTATATTTATATCTGACTACGTGCCAAAATAATCGAAAAATCTGGTAAGGAAAATATGTGTCCTCCGGCAGGATTCTAACCTGCGTTGCCTAGGTGAAACTATCAATTTACAAACATCTTGTCTTTTATATATTTATATTATCGATTTTCTGCACTATTGTAAGAACTGCAACCTTGAAACTTCTGAATATCGTTTCTTATGTATTTGTCTATGAGCGTATCAAATTTGATTAAAATCGGACCACTCCTTCTATAACCCAACTTTTTCGATTATCAATTTTCGTTATTTATTGGAGGTACCTCGACACAAAACCTAGCTAAGAACACTTGCAGACGCTTATAGTAAAACTGTGTAAATTTTCAAGAAAATCGGTTCAGCCGTTTCGGAGTCTATAAGTAACGGATACACACATACACACAGACAAAGTTCCATTTATAAATAAGTTTAGATCTGGCGACTCGACTGCAGCCACTTTCCCATCGTCGAAATGTGGCCTCCCTCTGTCTCTTCTATAAATACTTTCATGGCTTCTGCTCGGATGAGCTTAAGTCACTGATGCCTCCTCAACAGGTGTTTACCCGTGCAACCAGACTGGCAACTGGGTCCCACCCATTCACAGTCAGGTTAGCCAAATGCAGACGACAATTCTACTCCTGCAGCTTCCTCTCTCGCACTTCCCGCCTGTGGAACTCACTCCCGTATTCTTGCTTTCCTGACGGCTACGACCTCCAGAAATTTAAATGCAAAGTTAATACTCACCTACTAACCACTGGACTCTAGCTCTCTCCCTTCCCCTGTATAATCTTCACTTTCTCTCCGCCCATGTATCTGTCATTGCACCTGCTTTCTCAGCTTTCTATTGTTCCTTTCTAACTAGCTTGTACTCCTCACTCTTTTTTAATTAATCTTTTTACATTTATGTAATCCCCTGCACATCAGTGGCGTTTCTGCCTTGCTCGGGGTGAAATGATTAAAAAAAAAAAATTAAATTTCGTAATATCATAAAGATTTTGTTCGTCGATTCAACTGCCAAATAAATTAATGTTTTCGAAGATTCTAAATAATTTACTTTACTCGTTGGATCTATATTGTTTCTTTCTTATTTTGAAAAGTATCGCTCTAGCGGACCTTTTTTATCCTTTATTGAATTATTAATAGATTATACTAAGTTATACAAACGTATACAAAGTTTACACTTCATAAATTCTTCTTTAAATAAGACTAGATAGGCTCTCCTATCGCCCGGTCCATACTCCTCCACTTCTTTGAACAGGAGTAGAGACTCATCGATTATTTCCTGATTAGGAAGAGGTTCACAGTTTCTTTCCTCTACTCAGACCTTAATTATGATGCTGTCACATGTATTTTGTGATGTGCATATATTTATACTGCACCGATTGGCATTTTCCGTAGCGTCTTAAAAGGCTTCTCTGATCAACAGTTGAGTAATATCTGGTTCTTTGCAGTATCATGACATGCGTGGATGGGTGTCCCTGCAAGCATCTCCGGTGGGAAAGCCTGAGACCACACATGTTGCATTTGTTGAGGCATCTCCTTACCAATAAAACAAAACATGACCATGAATTATCAAAAATATAAAACTCAACTAGACAAAGAAAGCAGCTAAAACCCTAAACATTTCTTCCTCTAAAATCCGTGTGATTCATACCAACTTTTACGGTGTGGATTCGTCCCTCATCTCTGAAACTAAACTTAACACTGCAATTCCATCTTTTGATTTCTCGATTTCCGGTTATATTCTTTTTTTAAGAAGGACTCTAATATACCCATGCATGAAATGGGAGTTTATGTCCGCGAAAATCTCCCTCTGGCCAGGGTAATCTCTCTTGAATTTCCAGACAATTCTTACATGTGCCCCCGTCTCTCTCTCTCTCTATTAAATTCAGTCAGTTATATCTTCTGTAAGTACTGCTTTTGATAGTATTTTTGACAATATATACAAGGCTATTTCACTAAATCAGTTTGCAAATGAAATTATTTTCTGAGATTTTAAAGTCTATCATGTCAAAAATCTTAATCACTATATCACCGATCTTTTTGATGTACAAACCTGAACTTCTCAGCAATTCGGTCACTCACGTGGAAAGTGGAATTTCCCACGCGTTTCCTCAGTAACCCAAGGGACATATTTCTCTTCTAGATCTCTCCTTTGCTTCGATGCCTGACTCATGTCATGCTATGCCGCTCTACTCTCATAAAAATTCTGATCATGTAGTGGCGTCTGTAAACATGTATTTCTACTACGCTGAGATCCAGGAACCTCCTACTAATAGAATATATTTCTGTTATCAACGTGCGGATAATGACTCGATCCGTGATTTCCTTTGCGATATATTTGGAAAAATGTTTTTAGACAGCCTCTTCAAGGCTTCAACTGCTGGATGAAAGCTGGAAATGATTTTTTTTTCATTTCAGCAAGTTAAATTTCGTTTGTCTCTTTGAATCTCACCTGCATGCTAGACTGTTATTGCCCACAGGAATCACTTAATCCGGCTGTACCAGAGTGGCACATCTGATTAAAATAGACGTCTCTCTGTCTCTGCTCGTAAAGAATGCAGACTTGTCCTAAATTATGTATAGTTATTGTTTTCTGAATTGGATGTATAGCATCTTACAAATTTAGCTGTAGAGATTACTGACGATTTTGCATAGGTCTGCTGAAAAACTGCAGACATTCAATCTCTCCTCTATTCAATCAATTCGAAGTCTTCATATGTATAGTAGACATGGTTAAATGCTTTGCTCGCATATTCTCTTCCCGCTTAACACTCGACTCATATGAAGTACTCACACCCGTTTTATCACCTAGAAAGCAAATTCAACTGAGCGATTTATGCATAACCCCGTTTCTGGTGTCCGACATCATTTCTAAATTAAACTCCTATAAGACAATCGGAAGTGATGGAATCCAAGACATCGTTCTAAAGAAATGTGCCCTTCAGCTGACTCTTGTCTACAAACTCTATAACAACTACATATCTTCTTCCGGTTTTCCTGCTTGTTTGAAATCCTGATCTGTTGCAGCTGTTTTTAAGAACACTGGCAAACATTATCCGATCTGTAGTGGCATATACTCCTAAGAAACCTTGTGTAAGAAAATATTTTTCGTCAGAATCCATTTACACATTTATAAATCTACCATTCGTCCGCACATTAAATACTGTTACCATATCTCGTCGGGTGTTTCTGCTATTCTTGTTGAGGTTCTAGAAAAAATTCCAAATAAAAGCTCACCTGGCATCTCGAATTCAGTCACTTTCTCACTGACGTGAAGTGGCTTCTCTCTGTCTTTTTTACAGATATTTTTATGGCAAGGGCTCTGATCAGCTTCTTTTTTTTTTCTTTTTTTTTTTTGCTTGGTGCCATGCCTTCTTTATTTAAGCGTGCTTCTAGTTTGTCTTGTAGGTCCCACTCTTTTACTGTTGAAACAGTTAAATATAACTGTCTCGTTTCCTCCAAAAGTATATTTCTCGCACTTCTCGCCTGTGGAAATCACTAACGTTTACTTGCTTTGCAGAAAACTATAATCTCCAAATATTTGAATGCAACGTCGTTTGCCATCTTCTATAGTCTTGAATCCTTCTCATTTTAAAATTTCCTCAATACTTTCTGTGCCCAGTCTTTTCTCTTGCTGTAACCCCTTACGCACTAGTGGCGGTCACGCCTTGATTAGGGTGAAATTATTTAATAAATTGAATTTCTTTTGAAAATGAAACCAAATCTAGATTTACTATATTGTTTGAATCGCCCAACTGGAATTCACTATAGATTCACGTCTAAATGAAACACAAACATTAGTTATCATTCTTTCACAATATTTATTTCGTTTTCTGTTGTTTTTCTTTCTAAACTCTCAAATAATCATAATGTAATTGTTTATTATCTTAGGGCTCAAAAAACATAAAAGAAATTAAAATCCGCAGCGAGATTTAACCTCGTATTTACACAGAGAAAAAATAAGCGAATATAACACATAATCACATAATTCGACAAATTGTATATATATATATATATATATATATATATATATATATATATATAGGGGTGGAATTAAATGCAAATAAACATTGGTTAGTTCTCATTATACGCCGAGAGAAACGCTGAAAATATAAGGACGCCTAACATTAAATATAATTTAAAATTCTTGGCTTCCAAAGAGTTCAAATGCGTTAACAAGCAGATCTCATTCACCTTTCAATCACCTTTCTTCTTTATTTTTATCGATGTTGTTTTTAAAGATGCCACATTGCAATGGCAATACTTGTGTTAAGAAATGCTGGATGAACTTTAACACAAATTTACTGAGAAAGACAGAGAATTCAATACACTTTCTATATACATATTCGCCTAAAATAAAGTACTCACTCATTAAATTAAAAATTGCATTCGATTTTGTGGCCAGACATGATAAACTTCAAAGGGGTTATTCGGACTTTGTTTGATCAGTAGGCCCTAATTTGCTACAACGGTCAAAGCACGTCAGATATAATCACCGTTTTCCCTAGAGAATGTAGGTTCGAATCCAATATTTTTCGAACAAGAATTATCGAACAAGCAGATCGGTAGATGTAAAGGAATAGATATATTATTTAATAAAAAAAACAGAACATATACTTAAATATGAGTATCCACTTAAAATAATTTTAAAAAAATAAATTAGAAATGTGTCAGATTTAATCCATTTACTAAAAATTGTTTTTGTTTACGTTAGGGTAAGAAACAGATTTCGGGAATTCAAAATCACTATTCGGGCTTTGCTTAACCAGAAAGTTCTACGGGAACGAGCAGTCAAGGCAGTTCAGATCTAAAGACAGTTTCCTCTAAGTCTGAATCTTACAGGAGACCGCATCTTCTTCTTTGCGCCTTGTCCTTTCAGAACGTAGGCGATCATGGCCTTCTCTGTTTCGCTATCCCTAGTGGCTCTTAGCATGCTTTCTCCTGTAATAACTTGCAACCCCCGTTCTGTCATCCACCCGCTCAGGCTCTTCAAATATGTTATCCGTTGCTTCCCTTTGTCTCTTTTCCTTCTATCTGGCCTGTTAGTATCAGGGTCTCCAAACCTCATTCCTCAATGCATGTCCTAGGAACTTCAGTCGTCTCTTCCTTATGCTCAATAACACTTTCCTTTTCGTTTACATTCTTTCCAACACCTCATCATTGCTCACATGCTTGCTCCATGACATCCGCAGCATCCTTCTCTAGAACCTCATTTCAGCTGCTTCAAGTTTTTCCTTCATCTTTGATGATATTGTCCAACATTCACTGCCATATTAAAGAACTGACATCACATATCAATCTTGTACACTCTTCTTTGTTTCTAGTGAAATTTTCATGTATCTTAGAACATTAATCAGCTTCTGGAACGCGTCCTTTGCCATGCCAATTTGTCTTCGGATTTTAGTGTCACACTTTCCCACTTTCCATCACCTATTAGAACACTAACCAGGTATTTAAACTTTTGTACCTGCTTGATTCTAGTATCCCCCACCTGTATTTGGCATTTTGTGGTGCTCTTTTTGCTGATGAGCATACATACATTTTTCTTGCAAATTATCTGTAGTACTTTTTTGTCACTCTAGTCAGATACATACTGTATGAGGTCTTGTAGTTTTCTTTTTGGTGTCTGCAATCAGCACTGTATCATTTGAGTATCTTATGTTGTTCAAACTGTTG
Source organism: Ascarosepion bandense (assembly GCA_037127315.1). Taxonomy (NCBI): domain Eukaryota; kingdom Metazoa; phylum Mollusca; class Cephalopoda; order Sepiida; family Sepiidae; genus Ascarosepion; species Ascarosepion bandense. Next base: position 2,567,752 of record JBBBDQ010000397.1, read on the forward strand.
TCTCCGATGACAAATCCTGGCGTAACATCTAGGGTCCTCAAATTATTCTCGCTGTACAAGTGGAACAGATCCGGTGAAAAAAACACATCCTTGTCTGCGCCCCTTTCTATCTTTGTAAATCTACTGAATGGACTTTTCTAGAAATATTTATCAAATATTCTTTGAATATGAGCATTAATAAATAATTATACAGTTTAATAATACACACAGAATCTTCTCGAATATGAGTATCCACTAAAATAATAAAAACAACATCTTCTCGAATATGGGTATCTCCTAAAAATAGCGTTTTGAACAAATAAATTATATATATATTGATCAACAAATTAAAATGTGTCTCAATAAACTTAATAATATCTCTAACAATATTGATAATATTAAAAATAATAGTATACGTCAAAATAAAAATAACACTATTAACTATTGCAAACAAATACATAACAATTACAGACAAAATGAAAAACATTCAAAAACATAATACGTAAAAATGTTAAACCAATAAATAATAATTATCAAATTAAGCTTTTTTTTTAATCGTGTCACCCCAAGCAAGGCATTCCACTGCCACTATAGCGCAGGGGGTTACATAGAGGGATTGGGTATGGGAAATGTCAGAAGGAGAGTGATAGACGACTTAGGATGTACATAAGGAGAGAGTTGAAGAGAGTGGGTGTGAGTTAGGAGGTATAAAAAAAATAAAACAAATGACCTCATAGTCTCTAATAAACCATGGAAAAACATAGCCATGTAGGTAATATTAGATAGAGTTTAGTCAATAACACAATAATACTCACTCATACACACAGTAAAGAATACCTTCAGATATTAGAGGCCATCTAAATTAAATCAAAACAACCACCACGCATTTCAATCTGGTCATAACACATTACATTGCATTTAGACATATGGTTCTATTCACATTTTGGTCTCTCTCGCGGTGTGATGTCATAGAACCGCATTAAAAATTTACGACGTGCGTCTGCTATTCGGTGACTGTTATGGTTGCAATGTTTTATTTCAACACAAGATAAAATCATATTTGGTCTTCATGGTGGATGTCTTCATGTTAACGTCCCTGTAACCTTTCTGAAGATTGCTCATGTGTGTTAAAAGCTTAGAATCAGCATAACAAAAAATATTTAAATGTTGGACAATTTTTCCTTTAGTTTCACCTGAAAGTAAAGACAAAATCTATTATTTAGAACGGATCATGATTAAACATGATTGGCATTCATTGTCTGTTATACTTGACAGTGTATATATATATATAAATACTAATATTTCTCCGACAGACTCTAACAAAAGAATTAAGTTCATTATATATTACACTAAATCCACTACATCTAATTCATTTGTCCGCAACGACTCTTCCCCCACCGTTAGTGATTTGCAAAAAACCAATGTAGCATATAAATTCATATGTCCATTTAGAGAATGTATCTCTAACAACCTCAATAATATCTACATCGGCCACACCACAAATTCGCTCTCACGGCGTCTGACGTTGCACTTAAATAAAAATTCAAATATATTCCGTCATTTAGAACAACACTGTTATCAACGCACACTTCTGAGACAAACGCTTGTTGATAACACGTACATACTCAAACAAGAAAATAATAAGCAGAAACTAAAAATCCTCGAAGCACTCTACATTAAACAGTTTAAACCTGGTTTGAATACAATCAATTTCGATATTTCCAACAACGTACTCAAATGTCTGTAATCAGACCAGGGACCACAACACCACTATTTTGTCACTGTCTTCGGCCATCCGCCACGGTAGGGATGGACTTATATTTTCAATTCAATTATCTTTATTGTTAATAGCTTAAATGTTCTATGTTTACTGTGTGTTATTATTTACTCTTTGATAATGGCTTATGTGAGCCGAAAGCTTAGACCTGATAAAAAATTCAACAAATACTGTGATTTTTTGTTGTCTTTTAACGACATCACCATCAAGTATATCAGACGGTATGAACGGATCCTACACAAAATTAATAGACAAAACTTGTCTATATTATTCAATGAAACCTGCATTAATGAAAAAATGCTGCCAAAATATACACAATATATATATATATATACTGAGGTTTCCTCTGAGGAAGTGTTTAAATCCAAACAGATTTCCCCTGAGGAAGTGTTTAAATACAAACACAGAAAGAAACATATGATTGTAGGTAAGAGGACATATATAGAAGAAATTATGTACATGTTCTAAAACATAATTTATAATAAATATTCATTGCTCTATACACCATATATCGAGCACTGTTTTAAATTAATGTTTTGGACGGAAAAAAATTTTGTTTCTTCTCTCCTCATTCTATACTCACTCGGATATATATATATATATATATATATATATATATATATATATATATATATATATATAGTAAAGTATATATCTGTCAATATATATATAAAGAAAAGACATAGGAAAATATTGTGTAGTGATTATAATTTTCATGCCTTGAGTCACCATGCAGTGCTGATTTCCGTGGTGACAGTGTTTATCTATATGTAACCTCTCAGTTGGCGATATCCCACGGAAATCAATAATATATATAGTCCAGCTTCTGCCAAAGACGCTGTAACCCAGCTCATGCCAAAGACGCTGTAAAGAAAAAGATGTTGATGGTGTAAAGCGTTTTTCTAGCCAGGAATTTCATTACATATGCATTGCTAAGAAAATTGTTTGGTTATTGTAGTAGCTTACTGGGGAAAAGACATTTAAGGCAAGCAGATTTTTTGTAATAAAGTGCACGATATCAAGATAAGGATAGAGTGTTCATAGAATTAATGTGGAGAAGTTTGTAACTTAGTCATGTTTCAGTCATGCTGGCTTTGATGTTTCGTGAGGGCAGTATTTTAATTTTTCAGCTAAGTAACACATTTCTCCATATTAATGCTATATATGTAAAAATTGACGTAAATTAATAAATATACATATGAGTTGGGTGTACATAAATATTGTATTATTACACTGGTGTTAATAAAACAATGCTCCATGTATGAATAGAGATGTAATAGATAGATAGATAGATAGATAGATAGATAGATAGATAGATAGATAGATAGATAATGATGCTAAATCCGTAAACTGGGAGGGTCGCCCCAAAAATATATTTAATATAAAATATTAAGGGATATATTTTTATAGAGAGCTCAGTGGATATTATCCAAAGTAACATACTTGATTGGCCTGTGCGGGTGGATGGGAGAACAGGGGAGAGCTACCAGCGATAGGGAGACGTGGAAAGCTATGATCGCCTACGTTCTGACGGGACAAGGCACATAGAGGAAGAAGAATACGATATGCCTAAAGGATAAATTCATCACCTTATTTAAAGTGCTTTATAAATTATAATTTATTTCGACGGGTGAATATGCCCATCTCTTCAGACCACGATTCAAATGAAATGGTGGTCTGATGATATGGGCATATTCACTTATGGAAATAAATTATAAACACTTTAGATAATGTGCTGAATTTCCTTTATATATATATATATATATAGTTTCAACCTAACCTGTGTTAATGACACTAAGACGCAAAGAATTACTTGTAGGGAAAGTAAATAAGATTTACTGAGGAAAATGACAAAAACAGAACGGGATTCAAGAAGTGTTGCATTTACAGTTTTGATTATTATAAGCAGTAGGAAGCAATGAACCAAAAGCAAGTTTTGCATGCAAAAAACTCTTAAAATAGAACTTACGGTTAACTATAGCTAATTCAATAGTAAAACAATGAATCCTACTTACCAATTTAAATGCGCTTAAATTCACACGATTAAGATACCAAAGACAAAATTTCATTAGAATATTCGCCATGGAAATATTTCTAGAAAAATGTTTGTGTTTGAGTTTTGCTTAACAGCATATCAATCTCTGTGGGTTATTTAATGCCAAAAGTTAGTGTTTTAAGGTATTTTGTTTAATGTTCAGTTATAGTGAAAGGTGGAGTTAATCAGATTTTGATGAAATTTTTTATTTTTATTTTAGAAACTGAAGATGTTTTGAATTAAAAATGTATTGCTGGTAACATTTTTCCCCTTCGAAAAAACTGCATTGTTGGTAATATTTACCTTCAAAAATGTATATTTTTTCTATAAAATATATTTTATACTTTCATAGTTTTTTTACCATATTTTGGGGGTTGACTATTTTTCCGTAGCTGGAACACTAACAGATGCTACAACTTCTGGTCAGGGTGGACATGGAAACAACAGTAATTAAGAGGTGGGTCCATGCTCCTGGAAACCTTCCAATCAGAGGCCTTGCTGCCGGATGGAGTTTACCGTCATACCCAGGGCCCCTAGAAAAAATGGAAAACCGCAATATGTCTGTCGGAAAATGACTGAAATATAGATGCTAAATCAGGACCTATTATATTGCAGACTTTACACTGAATTTTATACATACACATACGCATATATATATATATATATATATATATATATATATATATATATATATATATAGAGAGAGAGAGAGAGAGAGAGAGAGAGAGATAGATATAGATATATATGTATGTGTATGTATAAACGGGAAATGTATAACGTATAACGGGAAACAACTACTGCTTTTTAGTCTTTTGTGCCAACGTCCGAAGAATCTGAGATCCAGGACCATGGATTAGTTTTAAAGCTTTCATTACACCCGAGCAACGCCAGGATATACTGCTAGTATATATATATATATATATATATATATATATAATCGTTTCACCCCAAGCAAGACGGTAATCCGCTACTAATGTGCAGGGGGCTACATAAGAGAGTTTACATTTTAGGCAGGAAGACAGTGAAGAAAAAGACCAGCCACAGGGATTTTCAAAGAAAGGTCAAGAGAAGGATGGGAACAGATATGAAAACAGTTGCAAATGTAGAGAGAAAGGAAAACAACAAAATACACATGGTGATGTGAAAAGGGCTAGATTCAACTGAATAAAAGACGACAATTGACATTGCATTTAAACTCCTGGAGGTTGTAGCCGTCAAAAAGCAAATATACAGAAAGGAGTTCCACTGGCGGAAAGTGAGAGAAAAGAACCTCCTGGAGTAGAATTGTCGGCAGCATTTGTTAGATTTAACTGTAAAAGTGTTCGACCTTGTTGCCAGTCTGGTTGCACGAGTAAATTCTTGTGGAAGGGCAACCAGTGACCTAAGTTCGTCGGAGCAGAAGCCATGAATATATTTGTAGAAGAGACAGAGGTTGAGCCACATCCCGCCGGTGAGAAAGTGGCTGAAGTCGAGCTGCCAAGTCGGGACCGATCACATTACAGATTCTCCTTTGGATCAGATTGAGATCCCTGAGATAAACAACAGGGGCGGCTGACCAGATATGACGACAGTATTCTATGCACGGTCGGATGATTGATTTGTATACGTGCAAGATGAATTCAGGTGGAAAATCTTCCTGAACCGACACAGTGACCCGACCTTCCTAGCAGTAGATTTAGATATTGATTCAATGTAATGATTCCACTTGATAGGGTGAGGCCGAGGAGGCGCAGTATTTTATTGTTATCAGGAAAACTCGCTTCTTCCATGTTTAGAGGGTGAGCAGGAGAGATTGCCTGTGATGGTTGACAGATAGCACCTTCGTTTTAGTAGTACTGAAATTTACAAGCCGCTTCTTACCGCAATCCAACACAGAGTGAAGGTCTTTCTTAACAAGGTTATGTTCGTCCGGCTCGCCAGATTTCTTACTGATACGAGAATAAATGGTTGTGTCATCTGCGTAGATGCCTACTTGGGATTTGATCACGTCTGGGAAATCATTTACGAAGTTCAGAAAGAGCGTCGGGCCTAGGATAGAGCCCTGGGGGACACCAGCGTTCGTGCAATAGGATGTGGAGACATGTTCATTATGCAGTTAGGTAGGAAAGATTGGATCAAATCAACAAGTATCCAGTGATACTATAACCCTGTAGCTTGCGCAGAATGCCAGCGTGCCAAACTCTATAAAAAAAACCTTGGAGATATCCAGGGCAAAAGAACGAACTCCGCCGAATTTATCGACGACTTAGTATATGTACTCCGTCATTGTCGTCAGCATATCAGCCGCAGACATGGCAAAGTGGAAGCTGTACTGCCTGCCTGAGAATAGTTTATGAGCAGTAATATGCTGAACTATTTCAGCACTGAATAATAGCCTCGAATATTAGATAATTGAAAAAGTCCGAGGGTTCCTCTGATTTCTAAAACACAGGAACTACAGAGTAGGACTTCCAGCAGGTAGGAAAACATGAAGCAGAAATCAGTAATTATAGAGTTTAGAGAGGACAGAGGAGAGTTCCATATATCTTCAGGACAGTGACCGGAATTCCCTCACCGCCGCTCGTATTATGTGGCTCGAGTTTTGATATAATCTTTGATACCAGAGACGGGATTATGTGAAAATCTTTCATTTGAGCCTCAGTTCTTTGAGAGAAGTTGGGTGCTGGCTCTCCAGATGAGTTAAATGTGGAGTTTGATGAGAATCTGCGAGCAAAGCACTGGTCCTTGTCAATTGATTCCTTGAGGACGTCGAAATTGTTGATTAAGGGATGAACGGAGGATTTGCTGTTGTTCAGCACACGTTTGCAAAACTGTCAACAGTCTTTGAAGTCGAACTTGCGGGCAGCTATAAGCTGCGTCATTCTCTCAGCAAACAACAGCTTAGCCTCATTCAGGACCCTTTTACACTTATTACGAGCAGAGTTAAATAGGTGCCTATTCTGGTCAGACACATTGCTCCAAAATATCCGGAAGTAATGATTCCTGCGGGCAATGGCGGCCGAACAGGCAGGAGAAAACTAGTTGAATTAATGTGGTTTGGGACAGAACTTTGCGATAAGTATGAAGAAATCAATGCCAACTTTCACACAGTAAGAGACCTCGGAGGTGCAGTTCTCAACTGGGAGACTGAAAACCTTTTCCCAAGGAAAGTCGCATAAGAAATCGCGAAACGCATCCAATTCTGCTCTTTGGTAGTAATAGGAAATCCTGTTCGTAGGAGGCTCCTGGGGTCAGTGAGAGTGGTGAGATATATTAATAGAAACAACAGCATAATCGGAGTTACCGAGAGAGCAAAGTTGCGAGACTTGGCTGAAGACAAGTACAGAGGTGAAGCAGAGACCTAGTAGAGAAGCGTGTCCTGAAGAGATACTGGGAAAGCGCGTGGGAAAATCCACCACTTGCGTAAGAGATTGAGAAAAAGCAAAGTTCATTGCGTGAATGCCAGCTGAACCAGTGACAGTCTTTTAGCCACTTGGCATGATGGGCATTAAAATCTCTGAACACAAATATGTTAGCGAATGGGTGTGAAGATGTAGCTTTATCTATATAGTCAGAGATGCTGTCTATCAGAGAGCAGTCTGGAGAGGAAGGAAAACGGTAGAGAAATAAAAGACATATAACCGATTTGGGAATTGACAGACGGAAACGCATATATGAGTGGTCTGGAGATTCGAGAGATATCACCCTTGCTATGGGGAGAGATATCACCCTAGCCAGATCATGCATACTGAGAGTGGAGTCCTTTCTGAAGAGGGGAAGGTAGCTAGTGATCGAGAAGTCAAAGGAAGGAAATTGAGAGGTTAAGATTAATCTCACAGAGCGCTAGGATATCAAGGGGCTTTTCATGGAGGAAAGATTCAACGCTACAAAAGTTGGTACGAATACCCCGGATGTTATTGAAGGAAATGTTAAGAGGTTTAGTTGATTTTATTTTCCTGTGTTTTTGTTGTTTTTTTGTTGTTTTTTTTACTAATATATGGTTGTTCATATTTGTTAATGGTAAGGAGAGACCTCGAGTAGGCAGACGGTCATTAACTGTGACATGCGCTGAAAGGGAACTGGCGCAGTCTACAGCAAAGTGTGGCCGTGGAGTTTTCCACGAAAGCGCTTGCAGGGACACCTATCCACGAGCGACATTGCACTGCAAGGAACCCAGATATTATGCTATTGCTGGTCGAAGCAGCCGCTGTTGACGCTACGCAAGAGTTATTACTGCTAATTACGAGTCGGAAGCAGCCACCAGAAAAACTGCCAAACTGGTAACCTCACAATGAAGAGAGGTTGCCACCGACTATGCACTTCGCAGGAAATTCGTAAAAATACCGATGTCTGAGTGGAGAAAGAGAACCGGAAACCACTTCCTAAACAGGGAAGAAAGGATAAGTCTCTATACCTGTTCAATAGAGGTGAGAGGAGTGTGAACCAAGTAATGGTAGGGCCTCTCTACTCAAATTTAAAAAAATAATAATAAATAAGATTAATTTATTACAAAGATTTAACTTAGTTAAAATCCAACTGCAACCGAAATTTCTAACAAGTTCAAGAAAAGAAATCCATGTGACGGCAAACGTTCAATTAATTATGACAAAAACATAAAAGCAGACTTAAGAAAAATAAATATATATAATAAAAAATACAAAGATTGATGAAGACGACATACATTTAAAATAAATTCGAGCCTAAATGAAATGTAGCACCAGTACACGCTGGACACGGGCGAAAGGGTGACATCTGTGAGAAGGAGAGAGAAATACTAAAATATATATTAATCTCACAACACACAAATGGAACGGCTAGTAAGGTAAAATGCCTTGCAATTTAAGAGATTTAACTTTTTAGCAGAAATCATAATCGGACAGGACTGGAGACAACGAAAAAAAAAACAGCTATGATGGTGTGGCCAGCAGACAACTTGCCAGAAGTCAAAAGACCTTAGACAGCAAAAATCTCGAGCAAGAAAAGAAAAAAAAAAGAAAAAAAAAAGATAAACTAAAATGTCAACACGTGCCTACTCAGCAAAGTAAAATGCTTAACACCCTGATTTTCTAGAGAGAGCAAAAAACGCATTATATCATCAACACTGATGTTACAGCCTGTTTGGCAAGAGCTGGACTAACAATTTGACGCGTCATATGACAGGTGGTGCGCATAATGAACATTTGTGTAGCTTTTTTAAAAATATTTAAAAAATCAACAGGCGTTTGGATATCTTGCCCGAATTTGGATAAATAAATCTTTCGCTGTTCAACAGGAGGCTTATTCAGTTTTCTTTTTTATGAAACATGTAATTACTCAGCTATTCCCATTTTAAACTATGTCAATTTGGGAGGATACACCCTGTAATATATATATATATATATATATATATATATATATGTGTGTGTGTGTGTGTGTGTGTGTGTGTGTGTGTGTGTACTATGAAATTATACAGAAATTTACGAAACTGGCCTTTGACTACAACTTGAATTTTTTAGTTTGTTTAACATTATCCATTAAAAATAACTAAAAGTAACAATGTTGAACAAAGAAAAATTCATTCATATATATATAAAATAAAACAAAATTCCGATGTTCACATTCGTCAAATGGCCATTTCTACGAGAAAATTCTCGCGTCTTCAGCAACGTACTCCACCTTGATCATTTTTAATATTAATGTAATTAATATTAATTAGGATCGGTTTTTTTTTTATTTACCTACCCGCCTTTCCTTTTGGATTAAAGTTATATAAATCCAATTTGACAATTAAAAGAACAAATAACGTATAAATAAACGAAAATACATCTCACCCATCAATATCCAAAGACCTCTTCACTTTGACACTGGAATTTGCCAGATATTACTCGAACATAACCAAGGACGAATATAATATAATGGTCGCCAAGACATCTGTTCTTATCCATAATCAAGAACAATAGATAAAAAATAACTCTGTTAACCAATTTGATATTACAATGGGTGGGTTAGACTCTGCAGATTCGTCCGATCTCATCGGCTTATTTACACTATATAATCTTACTACACACCAAGACATAAACACACAAGCCATAGGGCTATACAGAGACGACGGTCTCATGATAGTACAAAATTCCACACATTCTAAAACATACAAAATAAGAAAACTTATCCACAGAGAATTTAAAAGTTTAAACCTAAAAGTAATAGTCAACACAAATTTAAAAGTAGTAAACTTCCTCGATGTAAGACTCGATTTAGTTAATAATAATTACCAACCATACATAAAACCCAATTAATACTCATTATACATCTACCCAAAGTCAAATCACCCACCAAGTATAATCAAACATATACCTTCCTCCATAGAATATAGAATTAGTAAAAACTCTTCCAGTGATGAAATATTTAACAAACACAAAAGTCTTTACGATAAGTCCCTAAAAAGTGGCTACAAAAACCAAGACATCAAGTATATAACAAACTATAATCATAACAAGAAAATTAGAAATAGAAAAATCATTTGGTATACAACTCCTTTCAACAAAATGGTAAACGCCAAGTTAGAGCAGAAGTTCCTCAATTTAATTAAAAAACACTTTCCCACCAAAAACACCTCTAAGTAAAATTTTTAACAAATATACACTTAAACTCAGGTATAGTTGTACAAGCAACATAGAAAAATCATAACAAACCATAACAAATATATCCTAAATCAACACGTAGATCAAAATAAAATTAACTACCAAAATAATAAAGATGACAACAAGAAAAACCTATGTAATTGTAGAAACCCCAACAATTGCCCACTATAGAATAAGTGTAAAATAAACTCAATAATCTACCAATGCAACATAACATCAATTGAAAATCCCACTATAAATAAAGTGTATATCGGATCTACTACGAACACTTTTAAACAGCGCTAGTACATGCACTTAACTTCATTCAAAAACAACTTATACAGAAATCAAACATCACTTTCTACATATATTTGAAATTAAAGGACTCAAATCAGAAACCCAAAGTAAAATGGAAAATCCTAGAAAAAACTAGAACCTGCAACTTGCTTAACGACATCTGCCGTTTATGCTTAAGTGAAAAGCTACAAATTCTAAAATACCCCAACAATAGCGAACTATTGAATCGTAGAGATGAATTAGCAGTATTACGTAAACTTCGCAAATATTTCTCTTTAAAATTTAATCAACCAAAAAATACCTCATCTACACGAAACAATCCCCCCAAAAGTAACAAATACACATAATCAATCCTCAAAATAAAAAGAACAAATAACGTATAAATAAACGAAAATACATCTCACACAACATTAACAGCAATTCCATCCACCTATAAATAGTAGTAAAATGAAAACTATCTACACTTCCTTAAAAAACCATATATCCCAATATAAGAATTACCTAAACTAAACGAAAAAGTGACCTGTCCAAAACTAAGCTACCCCACACCCTTCTCCTAACCCAAAGCGGTGTCTCTATGACTATAAACCGACGACTAGATCATACTAAACTCCCACCCCACATTCACTAACAGCGGGGCCACTCCAATCACACATAAATAGCAGTAAAATTGACAAAATATGTCTACCCTTCCTTAAAAAAAACATAAATCACAATATAAGAAATACCTAGACAAAATAAATAAGAAACATGTCTTAACTAAGCTATCTCTCCTAACCCAAGGCTATATCTCTACGGCTACAATACGGCCGACTAAATCAGACTAAACTCCCACCCACATTCACCTAAACATCATATCATCATAAATAAACCGTTTTCACCATTTAATTTTCATTTCAACTTATCACCCGATGAGAAGCGCACGTAGCAGCTTCGAAACGCAAAAATAATTGTGTAGTGATACTATGAATTTATAAAACCATTGTAACAACCATTACAATATAATGCTATACGTTGTATTGAACACTCTTTATAAAAGTAAATGCATGAACAGTAGGAAAAAACCTACGTGTTCTATAACTTTGTTACAATATATATATATATATATATATATATATATATATATATATATATTCCATTTGTAAACGAGTTATTACTTGTTTACAAATGGAACATATTCATCAGTTCTACAATATAATTGTACTGAACACTTTTTAATATAAATGAGCACTAGTTTAATCTTATTATGACCAGAAACTAAGTATCTAAAGAATCAATATATATACAGAAAGGAAGACAAACTTTGAACTAATATTTATGTACTTTTAAATTTTATAGAAGTAATGTGAAAATCTAAACATATGCATGAATATTTACTTACATACATAAAAGGTGTACCAAGAAAAGTGCTCTATTGTGTTGCTGTAAATCTAGGCGCATGCGTGATTGTTCTCCCGATTTTTCTTGATTAAACTTCTTTTGTTTTTGTTTTGTTTTTTTTTTGCTTTATTTTTTTTTGTAGATGTTTAGAATGATCGTGGAATAGAGAACAATCGATTAATTTACGATATAAAGATTTTTTTTTATCAAAATCTCTGACCTTTTTTCTTCTTGTCTTAATATTTTATACCATTTGCTTCGCGATAGTTTCAACTATCTTTGAATTGTTTGCTTGATGTTTTTCCTTTTTTTACACAAATCGTTTCATTTTTGTTGTTCATTTCTTTCCTGACCTCACCAATATTCATTTGAAATCATTCACTATCCTTTCTTGCCGCAGAAAATTAACGTCCTCACCAGTAAATACAATTTCCCGACAATGTCGAATTTCTAAACAACGTTCAACATCAAAGTAGTATTCTCAATTTTTTTTTCTATAGGCAAGAGAAAAAAAGAATAAATATATACATATATATATATATATATATATATATATATATATATATATATATAGTGCACCGGTAAATCGAGGAAAACAGATAGATAGATAGATAGATAGATAGATAGATAGATAGATAGATAGATTAGCTGATATAAAAGAAAATAAGAAGATAGATATATGTCTATAATTCTGAAATGAGGTATTTTAAAGATTTACATCGTTCGGACTGTTGTCTTCCTCATCTTTATTGGCATATTCAGGAGTTTTGTATCTCTTAACCTTCTTCAGGTGATGCATCTTGGGATTTGTTCCATTCGGTTTCCCTACCATAAAATTGACCTCGTGTCACATCCAAGTCTCAGTGGAGATACGATATATATATATATATATATATATATATATATATATATATATATATATATATATAAAGGATTAAGAATAAAGAAAATAATTACATCGTTCAAAAGATTAATTTAAAACAGGACTTAGTATAAAAATAGAGCAAGGAGTATTTATTATTAATTATTACTTTAGAACATGTGCAAACAACAAACTAATATAAAATTGTATATTTAGTTTCGACATTGAACGAACAATGTGTCATCCGGCAGTTAATAATGATTTTTAAAAAAATTTAAAACAAACCGCCACTTTTCTTTTATGCTCGGATTTTTTTTTTTTTTGTACGAAGTAAAAATACATTAAAAAAGGGTGGGAAAAGAAAGAGGGAAGAAAAGATCAGAAAATAAAATGAGAAATCAAGAAAAGGAAAAGAAAGAGGGAAAGGAAAGATACAGAAGAAATAGAATGTGAGGAGAAAAATAAGTGAGAAAATATAAAAAGGAAAGAACTAATGGAAAAGGCAAAGATAGGGAAATTTTAATTTTTGGCCGGAAGTGAATTGCAGACAGATATTGACATCGATAACACGGCGTCTGGGCTCAAATCTTTCGGCATTAAAAAAAAAAAAGAAAAAAGAATTGAAGTTCTATAAAGAAAAAGAATATATATATGTGTGTGTATGTGTGTATATATGTGTGCGTGTGTGTGCGTATGCGTATATGTGCGTGTATGTTTTACAATATAATTGTATTGAAAACTTTTTAAGACAACCGTTTAATAGTCTAATTAACTATGACCAAAAACAAACTAATCACTGGAGAGAGTACAATATTTGCGTATTGTCTGTTGCACTCTCTTGTCGTGGAAAAAATCTATATATTCTTCCCATCGCTTGAGTATATCCTTTTTCTCTAGTATTATCGTTCTATTCTTGGCTTTATGCATCCTGTTGAAGAGCAGGCTTTTGAGTTGTTAGTTCTCTTATCTCTTTATGCATGTCTGCTTTATTAGTCCTGCTCAGTCTCTCTACCTCTGCGCATTTGTCGTTGAGCCATTCCTCTTTTGCCTGTCTGTATTTGTTCCTTATTTCCTTGTGCAGTTTTCTGTATTCTCTTCCGTGTCTTGGCATCGTTTTCCGTCTCCTTTGCATCATGTCAAAGATCTCTTCAGTCATCAACTCGTTTTTTCTTCTGGGTCTAATTTCCTTTGGGGCAACGTTGTTTGCTATTGTCACCATCACTTCCTTTAGTGAATCCCATTTTGAATGACCTTGTTTAATTTTGTCTTCATATTTGTTTTTCACACTTTTAGTGTAATCTTTCTGCGGTTTGAGGTAATTCACGAGCGTATTGCATATCAGTCTCGGTGCCGTGCTAGGTTTCTTCATTCTCCGAAGTTTTACCCTTAGTTTGAAGATGACTGGGACATGGTCGTTCCTACAGTCGGCTCCTATGTAGCTTTTACATTGTACCACTGCATTTCTAAACCTCCTGTTTATGGTTATGTAGTCTATGTGGTTCTTCGTCTCACCTCCTGGGCTCCTCCATGTCCATAGACGTCGTGGATGTAATTTACGTTAATGATGATTGCCGACAAATACGGCAATAGTAATTACGATGTGGTAGTAATGTTTGGGGTGGGATTGATGATAATAACAATTGTGGTAGCAAACAGTTATTGTAAAGCGGTAGTAGGAATTTGTAATGATGGTGGAATGATAATAACAATAAATGCAAAGATTATGATGGTAATTTGAATTAAAGAATCATTGATAGGGTTATGGTATCAGCGGTTCTTTTTTTTCTGTTTATAAGGTCATTGTTCTTTTTACTCGTTTGGTATAAATTGTGATAATAGGTATTTATTTTCGTGTCTACATTATTTCTGATCTTATGTTTAGTAAGTTGTTTTGTGGGGTATGAAATATTATTGCCACTTTTTCATGTAGGCAAAGTAGGCATTTTTTGTAATGATGTAGGCAGGTGTTTTTTTAATATTTTCTAACTTATTGTTGGTGAAATATTTCTATCTTTTAGATGAAATACGTATGTGGATTCTGTAGTGATGTTCGAGTATTTTCTGTTGAAGAATAAAAGGTTGTTTTTGCTTTTCTTGAATGGTTTCTCAGTGGCACCAATGTACTACATTTTGCTGTTGTTTGCGCTTACCTTGGCTTTATATATAATATTCGTTGAGAGGCGTCATGACAACAAATTGTCCTCCCATTTCCATAAAAGCACCAATATACGCAACTCTACATATATCCAATTTTTTTAAAAATTAATCAGTTTATCTGCTGAACGCAGGAGCGTGAAAGCCAGAGTCACAAACTTAATTCAATCCAACTGAGTTCTTTATATATATATATATATATATATATATATAGAGAGAGAGAGAGAGAGAGACAGACAGACAGACAGACAGACAGAGAGAATATGCATTGTGCTATCGGTTCCGAATGAAAAATCGGAATGCCAAGTTCAGGTTGAATTCGTTGCATTCACTTACACGCATATAACCCTGGGAAAGGCATTACTTCATATATTCTCCATCCAGTTATGTCTTAAATAGCAGGAAAGATTAAGTTTCATAGCTTTGATTGCCAACAATTCTACTGCAGAAGAAAATGGCAACTTATTGTGGGAAAATCTGTCTCTTTATCTTAACTGACTGTTACCTCGCCTGGAGGATAAAGGGGTTCTCTACTGCTTGTAAAAAAACAAGTTACAGAAACATCGACGACCTCCGTCTCAATGTCTTCTGCACTACTGAAAGCTATGAGTATATATATATATATATATATATATATATATATATATATATAATCTAATAATAATAATAGTAATATTATTATTATTATTATTAGATAAAAGAAAAAGATCTTAAGTAATAGTATTAAAAATATTAATAAATAAGAAAATATATATATAAACAATTTTAACACTAATAAAAATAATAATAAATCTATACATACATACACATACATACTCACATATTCATGTATATATACATATATTTATATATATAAATACATATATACACACATATATTCATATACACATCATAATGCTTCCGAAAAAAACAAATATATACATATCATATATATTTTTTTTCTTTAATATATACATATATATACACACACATACCTACATACACACACATATATGCTTACGCACACACACATATACATATACACATACACACATATACACATATACATATACACATGCACACATATACATATACACACGCATATATATATACATAAATACACATATCCACATATATATATACACACCCATACACACATATATATACACATATACACATACATACCCGCAAATTCGTACACACACATTCATACAATATTACAATCTAAACTATTATGAAACCATTACAATAATATAACTGTCAACATAATAATTATAAAAAATATTTTGGCGTAAAACGTTTCCAACGGTAAATTCCAGATTTTTCACCAAAATAAACCACCTTTTTAAATTAAATTAATTCAAATTATAATTTTGATGGAGCTTAATTATTTTATACTTATTTTTATACTTGCATTTAAATATCAATTCGTTACGTTGATGAAAGAGTTCCTTCGGATTATTTTATTTGATAGTAATCAATTTCTCCTCCAGGCATAAATTACAACTGTCCCAAATACAAAGAAACTCCTTAATCAACGTAACGAATTGATATTTAAATTCAGGCATAAGAAAAAGTATGAAATAATTTAGCGAGATCAAAATTATAATTTTAATTAGTTTAATTTAAAAAGTTGTTTTCTTTTTTTTTTATGAAAAATCTGGAATTTACCGTTGAAAACGTTTTACCCCAAAATATTTTTATAGTTGTTATGTTTATAGTTAGATGTTTTTACATTTAGTTTAGATTGTATTATTACTATTATTATTACTAATAATATTTTTATTACTATTTTTTAAGATATTTTTAAGATTGTTTTTGACTATTTTATTTATAATTTTCTTATATAATTTTTATTTTACTGCTTTAATTATTTTAATTATATTTATAATATAGTACTATTAGTGGTTATTTTTTCAGTTGTACTCAAATTTGATTTACAATTTATTTTTTACCGTAAATATATCCCATTATATCTAAAACTAAATTTTAATCTTAAATTTCCATGTCATGTTTTTCTAAGAAAGCAGATGAATTGCAATAAATGCTGGTGTCGATTTAACGCGATAACTTTAAATTTCTTTCTTTTTATACTGTTCGTTCTCTTTCCCTTTCTTTTCTTTTTCTTCCTATTCTTTCCGTTTATCAATTTTTCATATTTGACTTTTTTTCTCTCTTTGTTTTTTTTGTTTTTTTTTGAATGAGCGAGGAAATGTTTTTGTAGATTACCGCTAAGTGTCTCTTCTTGATATGGGCACGTGAGTGTCTGTGTGAAATTTGTTTTCTAGACTATTTTGAATATTGTTGTATCTTTTGGGTCCGACGAGCAGGTTTTTTCTTCTTGCTGCAAAATACGTATTGCCCATGAAATTGTAGAATATCTAGAAATTTTTCTAGATTATATTACGTTGTTAAATTAAATAAATAAGTTTAATATTGAATTCTTTTGAGTTCGTCTCTGTTGGAATTTACCTGAATTAAATACCAATATTCTACGTTATATATATATATATATATATATATATATATATATATATATATATATATTGTTTTTCTTTAATCCGAAGTGGAAGAGTAGGAAGGTAAATTACAAGAACCTGATCCTAATCAATATTTAAAAATTTTTAACATTAAAAAGTGATGCAGGCATAGAGCTCAATGTATTAAGAATACAGAGCCAATATAAATTAGAGATAAGTAATTTAGTTCATTTAGTTGTTTATCTTTATAAAATATGAACTCCTATCCCTCCCCTTCCTAAATATACCGTTTCAACACCCTGTAACCCCGCGACTACCAGTTATGTCCTGTTCTACTTGTGACCGTTGTTAACCAAAACCCCTCCACACTCTACGCCAGGGCCTTCGCCATTTGGAAAAAACAATGTCGCTGACGTGACGTAGAATCTCTATTAGAGATCCTATGTCGAAATGTACATCCGACACCTTTGAATTTTGAAAATTTTCTCTAATATATATATATATATATATATATATATATATCTGTGTGTGTGTGTGTGTGCGTGTGCGTGTGTGTGTGTGTGTATGTGTGTGTCAAAAACAAATTGTCCTATGTGTTGTTATAGAAATGGCAGGAAAGAACACTAGAGGAAGACTGCGGAAGCCTTCTGCCTAGTCAATCAGGGATCGAAATTTCAAAATGACAAATAAACGACATAATAATCTAGCAGCAAAGCCTCTTTTCGAAAGATTTTGAAACCTTAATTCCTGTTGTTACCGAATTCACCCTGACCCGGGGGTGGTAGCTCCTGCTAAGGCCTCAGTTATGGGCAAATAATTAAGCACCAAACAAAATAAAAAAAAACCGTGAAAATATGAAAATACATACTCATAGTAAAATTTCCAGCAATACCATTTTAAAGCAAAATTACCAGCAATACATGTTATAGTTAAATTACAAACAATATATTTTATAGAAAAATGACCAAAAATACACTTTATAGCAAAATAACCGTCAATATATATTATAGTAGAATTAGCAACAATATATTTAATAGGAAAATGATAAACAATACATTCTATAGCAAAATGGATTGCAATACTTTTTATAGTTGAATTACTAACAATATATTTTATAGCAAAATGACCAAAAATACATTTTAAGCAAAATGGCAAACAATATATTCTAAATCAAAATGAATTGCAATACATTTTTAGCTGAGTTTCCAACAATATATGTTATAGCAAAATAACTAAGAATACATTTAATCAAAATAACAAACAATACCTTCTGTAGTAAAATGGATTGCAATATATTTTATAGTTGAATTCCTAACAATATCTTTTTTATAGGAAAATGACCAAGAATATATTTTATAGCAAATTGACAAACAATACATTCTGTAGCAAATTAGATTGCCATAGATTTTATAGTTGTATTCCCAACCATACATTTTATAGCAAAATGGCCAAGAATACGTTATTAGCAAAATGACCGGTATTATATTTTATAGTAGAATTAGCAAGAATATATTTTATAGGAAAATGACGAATATTATATTTTATGGTAAAATAGACTGCAATACATTTTAAGCAAAACGACAATTGTAGCAAAATGATCAGAAAAATATTTTAGTTGAATTAAAGCAAAATGACCAAGAATACATTTTATAATAAAATGCCAATAATACATGTAGCTGGAGACATACATATTTAAATTTCGTTTTATATGCCGCGAAAGAAATCAAGCAAAATAAAATTATTTCCAAAAATATTTTTTAAAACTGTTAACGTATTGTTCCACATGAATTCTCATAATCTAATGTAAAGAAAAACTATAATCCAATTGTTTTATTGCCGGTTCTCTTTCTTATTTAAGACCGTTAGTTAGAAACGTCCCGAGACGTTTTTGTATTGCACATTTTTTAGAAATGGTTACAAATTTGTAGGTGGTAAACCGGAATGAAAAGCCTAAGATGCTTAAAGAAATTGTCCTTATCTTTATTGACATGTTTACGACGTTTTGGCCGTAGTACGTTGTGACCTTCTTCAGGGGCTAGGAATTATTAACCGAATCCTTTATTACGATTTCTAGGGTATATCATTCTCATCCCATGTGTGATGCTATTTCTGAGTTAATTTAAAGGAGATAACTACATGGCTACCAGAAGTTGCATTGCACATGGAATGAAAATGATATACGTCAGTGATCCTAATAAAGGGTTCGGTTCGAAATTCCTAGCATCTGAAGGAGGCCGGAACTTACAACGGCCGAAATGTCGTAAACTTGGCAATGAAGATGAGGACAATAGTTCGAACAGTGTAAATAGTGTAAATGCTATCTCGTCTCAGAATTATAGACAGTAGTCTACAGAAATGTTAATTCCAGCAAACTTTAAGTGCACTTGGTATCCTTACCCGCCTATCACCCACGCTCTGACATTTCCTATATTTAATCATCCTTTCTCCACTCTACGTAGCCCCCTGCGTAGTAGTGGCAGTGACATGCCTAGCTCGGGGTGAAACGCTTATAAAAAAAAAGACATGCCGGTGTCCGTAATAATACATAATGGATGAAATATGACTTTCACGTCCAAGGAAGCAACGAAAAAATGACATTCGCTGTAGCATTAGTCTTTTGCTTGCATCGTCAAAAAATAATTTCTCAGATTCCTGATAGACTGTTTGTAAAAAACAAAAATGCTTGAAATGCTAGTCTAAAAAAAAAGAGCGATATTTTAAATTTTGCAAAGGATTGACTTAGAGATTTATAAAGTGTTACGATCTCACCGGTTAGCGTAATTTTTAGCGGTTCATAAAAAGAACTTGAACAAAAGAGTTCGAATCCCGGTTTTAATTGTTACATTGTTTTTCGTTTTTTTTATTTGATTTTTTTTTTTTGCTTTGTTTTTGAGGAGAGGCTTTCGAATAAATATTAATGGGGAAAAAACATGGTTCTATCCAATTTTCTTCTAGCTATAGATTAAATCCCAGAGTAAGCTAGGTTCTCTAGACGTGGCTAGCAATCGGTCTGAATACATATGAATTAAAAATCTCAGTCATATAAAATTGTACGAGGGTAAGCGATGAGTGCAGATACCTTGACTTCAAAAACAAAATAAAATAATTTAGATTTCAGCAGCTGTGGATTCATATTCACAGAACAACTTAAAAAATGAACAATTAAATAGTTACCTCCAAGAGCAAAACATCTAACCCTGATAAAATGGGGCTTTGTATGAAAAACAAATGATGGTTCGCACTTACATTCATTAAGAGTGTAAGCAAGACTCCAGTATTTCAGCTTTAAAATGATTACCTTAACGCACGGGAAGACATATGATCATGCAACGTAAAAAAGAGGAGGCGAGAGAAATATGAATCTACAGAAGGATGCTGAGAATACTATAGGCTGGACATATTTGCAACGACGAAGTTTCTAATGAAAATGAATCAATAATCAAAATCAGAAAGAGACTAGTAAAACTTCTAGGGCACATAATGAGACAAAGGAGCTTAGATAATTTAATGAGCTTTGGCAGGAAAGGAATGATTATGGAGAGATTTGAGGGCCACGTTCTGAAAAGACATGGCACATAGAAGAAGAATCAACCAAGGACGACGTTTGGGTCACGGTTATTTTGTACCTTTATTAGCTCTACTACAGTACTCGGAAAATCTGACCACGCCGTAGTTTCCGTCAACATCTCAATCCAATCTTACTCTACCCAAGAAACCCAGACCAGCAGAATATCATACTGCTACTAGAGAGCAGACTGGGATTCGTTCCGAGACTTCCTCTGCGACGTCCCCTGGAACAACGTCTTCGATCTTCCTTTCGAAGACTGTGCGTCCTAGGTTTCCTCTTGGGTTATAGCTGGCATCGATGCTTTCATCCCGGCCAGGAAATTCCACCTAAATCCATCCCCTTGGTTCTCGCCCGCTTGCTCAGCCGCCATTGCCCACCGGAACCATTTCTTCCGGCTCTATAGAAGCTACTAGTCGAACCAAAACAGGCGCCTTTTCGCCTCAGCTCGTAATAAGTGTAAAAAAGTACTGAACGAAGCTAAGAGGTCGTTTGCTACCAGAATGAAGCAACGCATAGCATCCTCTAAGTCCGGTACCAAAGATTACTGGCGTCTCTGCAAAAGCGTGCTCAACAAGAGCAAGACTTCAATACCCCCATTAATCAATGAATTTGAAGTTCTCACCTCCCCAGTGGACAAGGCTGAATGCTTTGTCCCTAGATTCTCCAACAATTCCACACCGGACTCGTTAGGAGTACTTACACCCGACTTCCCACCCAGACCTAAGGCTCAACTAAATAACGTACACCCTCGCTGGTCTCTAAGATAATCTCAAAACTTGACCCTCACAAAGCGAGCGGCGGGGACGGAATCCAAATCATAGTCCTGAAGAAATGTGCCCCAGAACTCTCCTCTGTCCTCTCTAAACTCCTTAACCTCTGCCTATCTGCTTCCTGTTTTCCTGACTGTTGGCAGTCCTCCTGTGTAGTTCCTATATTTAAGAATTCTGACAAACCCACAGACCCCGCCAATTACCGTCCTATCAGTCTCCTTTCGGCAACGTTTTCGAAGCCATTCTCAACGTCGAGGTGATTCAGCATCTCACGGCCCACAGGCTTCTCTCTGAGAAACAGTACGGTTTTCGCTTTACCAGGTCTATTGCTGATATGCTAACGACCATTACCGAGTTCATATACCAGGCTCTTGACAAGAATGGCGAAGCCCGAATCGTTGCCTTGGATATCTCCAAAGCGTTCGACAGGGTCTGGCACGCTGGCCTTTTATGCAAACTGCGGAGCTACGGTATAACTGGACACCTGTTTGATCTCATCCAGTCATTCCTCTCTAACCGCACATTGAAGGTAGGATTAAATGGGCATGCCTCCCTAAACTACCATACGAACGCGGGTGTCCCTCAAGGTTCTATCCTAAGTCCCACGCTCTTTCTGGTCTACATTAATGATCTCCCCGATGCCATTAGATCCCAAGTAGGCATGTACGCCGATGACACCACAGTCTACTCTCGCCTCGATCAAAAACCCGGTGTGGGCGACAAAGCGAACCTCGCTGCAGAGCTTGAAAAGGACGTCAAATCCGGAGTAGCCTGGGGTAGGAAATGGCTAGTAAATTTTAATTCTTCTAAAACGAAGCTGTTATCATCTAACCACCATAGCCAATCGCAACTACTTCCCATTAGCATGGAACAGGCTTGTCTCCCAGAGAGTAAAACACTACGCCTCCTTGGCCTTACACTCTCGGCGGACCTCAAATGGAATGACTATATCGAATCCATTGCCAAATCCGCCGCTATGAAAGTCGGCTCTCTGTGCAGGGCCCGGAAGTTTTTCCCGCCTGAATCTATCCTGCACATATATAAATCTACCATCCGCCCATGTATTGAATACTGCTGCCATATCTGGTCGGGTGCCCCTGCTACTCTCCTTAGGCTTCTTGACAAAATATAAAGGAGAATCTGTAACGTCGTTGATACTGATTTAGCAGACCGGCTGCAGCCACTCTCTCACCGGCGTGATGTGGCTTCCCTTTGCCTCTTCTACAAATACTTTCATGGCTTCTGCTCAGATGAACTTAGATCATTGGTGCCGCCTAGGTACGAATTTACACGAGATACTAGATTAGCAACTAGGTCCCACCCTTATACAGTTAAACAGATAAGATGTAACCGTAATTTCTACTCCAACAGCTTCTTTTCTTGCGCTTCCCGCCTGTGGAGTTCCCTTCCACATGTCTGCTTTCCCGACAGATACAATCTCCAGGTGTTTAAATATAGGGTCAATAGACACCTCCTATCACACTAACATGCACCTATTCTCCCAACACTCTCAACATCTACCCAACCCTCATTCTCGGTATCCTTACCCGCCTATCACCCTCTTTCTGACATTTCCTATATCTAACCATCCTTTCTCCACTCTATGTAGCCCCCTGCGCTATAGTGGCAGTGAAATGCCTTGCTCGGGGTGAAACGCTTATAAAAAAAATAAAAAAGTACTATTTTTTTATTCTATCACCCCGAGCAAGGCGTTAACGCCACTGATATGCAGGGGCCTACGTAAGAGTGAAAAGATTGGAAAAGTGAAAGCCAGAAACCACATCCTAAACAGGGAACAAGGAATGAGCCTCGTCACCTGTTCAATAGACGTGGATGGAGTGGGAACCGGGCGATAGTTTAGTCTATCTACTTCAATTAAAAAAGAATATTAGAAAAGAGTGAAAAGATTGGAAAAGAGAAAGCCGAAACCACATCCTAAACAGAGCACAAGGGATGAGCCTCTTAAGGGTACTTCAATATTAAAACTTTTTCTAGTAAACACAGACAGCACCTATCACGAAAATTCCTCGGAATACGCGCTGAACCTATTAGTTTCCAGCTAATTACAGGGTCCAGCCCTTCTTCCTTCATTTTCCAGAATCTCCGTGAAAGGGCTGTCTGATATTTTTGACCCGGGTTCGAAAAAGAATATCTATGGTTATAAAGTATCCGTTTAAAAGGTCCAGGTAGCAGATCTGGTGAGTATTTATATTTTAGATGTTTTAAGTAGATTCTTAGACCAAGATAATTTATAGTAGTATCCATACCAGCACCTGCTCCTGAATTTTAGAAGAGAATTTATTAGTAAGTGTCGTTACTTTGTGAACACTTAAATTTTAATTTTTAATTTTAATTTTTTAATTTTTAATTTCTAGGATATTAAATATAAATTTAATGGTTTTTGATAAATTAATTTAATTTACCTTTATATAGTAATATAACACCTTTACCTTCCTCTCCCTGTCTCCTTTGATTGTCTCCCTTTATAAAATATGGATTATTTCACGATTTTAACCCCTGATTTCCTCTGCTAGTGTATATATCTTTTCCACATGATAATTTTTATAAATTTTTATAATTTTTTATAAATTTTAAAAATATATATATCTATATATAAAAATTTTAAAATTAATTTTTAAGAAAAATTTTATAATTTTCTTTAATCTTTATTTCCTTTTATTTTGTTTAGTTTTTCTATACCTATAAATATCTTTAATTAGATTAACTTAATTAATTTTTAATTTTAAATCTTTTATCTAATAATTTCCCTTAAATATACTTTTTCTAATAAGTCTCTGTTTTCTAAACATTTAAAGTTAAATTTGTTTGACACGTATCGAGCGTTTCTTTGTTATAATTTTTTCTGTTTTTTTTTCTTTTTTTCTTTTCTTTTTTCTTTTCTTTTCTTTTCTCATTTTTTTTCACTTTTTTTTCTACACCTTCGCCTTCCATTTATGTTTTGTTTAACCCAATTCTCAATTTAACGACTTCCCTTCTCTTCCTTAACCCCTTCCTTAACCCATTTCCTTTTGTAAAGCAAGACATGCCAAATTTTCCATATCTTTACTTGCAACTCTATTTAATAGTAAAAATCAAAAATATAGTGATTTACAAAAAATTTTTGTAACTTAAATTTCTCAAGCCTTAACCGTCACTTTTCTTTTTTATTTATTTTTTATTTCCCTATTTCCCTTTTTAATTTTATTCTCATTTTGGAAGATTGAACTCTTGCTGAGGAGACGTGAAATCTCTCTTAGGGATTTCATATTGAAATGTTCATTTAACAATTTTGAATGTTGAAAATTTATTTTATTTTATAATATATATATATATATATATATATATATAGGGAAGATTAGCCTCTTACGTTATCATGGTTTCAATTTTTTTTTGTTTTATCAGCCTATTTTTTATTCATTCTTAAAATGGGGAATTAAAAAATATATTTTTATTTTCTTCAAAGTAACTCTGAGAGAGACGGACAAAAGTGTTTTTTCTAGGATGTTAGATTTTTGTAATCATCCCATTAAATAAGGAAAGAATAAATTTTTGCTGAGTTTTCTAACTTTGACTTGTGTAAGTCTTTATCTATTGATAAGCTTTCTTCGTGCAAGACTAGATTATCTGACTGGTGAATATTCGACCTCGTTAATCATTATTTTCTAGTCTGGCGGAGTATCAACTCCAAGACCATCATATCTTTAAAAATTAAAAGCAATATTTATTTCACTAAACCCGCCAAAGGTTCTGCAGTTGTCATTTTGATTTTCGTAAGATTGTTCCGGCGTATTTTAGTGACAATACCAGCAGAATGCTCTCAGTATGTAAGAGCAAACTAATTTCTAAGTCAGTCTCCAATTTCTTTTTGTTTTTAATCATTTCACCCCGAGCAAGGCAGAAACGCCACTGATGTGCAGGGGGTTACATAAATGTAAAAAGATAAATTAGAAAAGAGTGAGGAGTACAAGCTAGTTAGAAAGGAACAATAGAAAGCTGAGAAAGCAGGTGCAATGACAGATACATGGGCGGAGAGAAAGTGAAGATTATACAAGGGAGGGGAGAGAGCTAGAGTCCAGTGGTTAGTAGATGAGTATTAACTTTGCATTTAAATTTCTGGAGGTTGTAGCCGTCAGGAAAGCAAGAATACGGGAGTGAGTTCCACAGGCGGGAAGTGCGAGAGAGGAAGCTGCAGGAGTAGAATTGTCGTCTGCATTTGGCTAACCTGACTGTGAATGGGTGGGACCCAGTTGCCAGTCTGGTTGCACGGGTAAACACCTGTTGAGGAGGCATCAGTGACTTAAGCTCATCCGAGCAGAAGCCATGAAAGTATTTATAGAAGAGACAGAGGGAGGCCACATTTCGACGATGGGAAAGTGGCTGCAGTCGAGTCGCCAGATCAGTACCTATCACATTACAGACTCTCCTTTGGTACTTGTCAAGAACACTGAGGAGAACGGCAGGGGCACCTGACCATAAATGGCAGCAGTACTCCATGCACGGACGGATGGTTGACTTGTATATATGCAGGATGTATTCAGGTGGAAAAAACATCCTGGATCGACACAGTGACCCAATCTTCTTAGCAGTAGATTTTGCTATGGATTCAATATAGTGGTTCCATTTGAGGTCTGAGGACAGGGTAAGTTCGAGGAGGCGTAGTGTATTACTTTCCGGGAGAATCATCTGGTCCATGCTTATGGGAGGCAGAAGAGGTTGCCTGTAATGGTTGACAGACAACAGCTTGGTCTTAGAGAAATTGAAGTTGACAAGCCACTTCTTGCCCCAGTTCACCACAGAGTGTAGATCCCGCTCAAGGTCAGCAGCGAGATTATGTCTGTCCGCCACGACAGGTTTCTTACTGGAGCGGGAGTATATTGTAGTGTCATCTGCGTAGATGCCTACTTGGGACTTGATCTCATCTGGGAGGTCGTTGATGAAAATAAGGAAGAGCGTCGGGCCCAGGATAGAGCCTTGTGGGACACCAGCATTCGTGCTGTAGGACGAAGAGGCACGCCCATTCAGAACGACCTTCATTTTGCGGTTATTTAAGAAAGATTGGATTAGGTCAAGCAGGCGACCGGTAATACCATAACCGCGTAGTTTGCATAGGAGGCCAGGGTGCCAAACCCTGTCGAAAGCCTTGGAGATGTCCAGAGCAACCGCGCGAGTCTCGTCAGACTCATCAAGGGCCTGTAGCATGTACTCCGTTACAGTTGTTAGCAGGTCGGCTGTGGACCTGTCAAATCGGAATCCATATTGCCTGTCGGAGAACAGTTTGTGGGCGGTGAGATGATGAACTATTTCAGCATTGATTATAGCCTCGAATACTTTCCCGAATATCGGTAGAAGTCTGATAGGGCGATAGTTGGATGGGTCCGAGGGTTCACCACAATTCTTAAAGACAGGAACGACTGAGGAGAATTTCCAGCATGCAGGAAGCAGGAAGCAGAAAGGCAGTAGTTAAACAGTTTTGAGATTGTATTAAACCTTTTAGTTCACAACGTCCTCGGATATAGGGTTTAACGAAGATACATATTAACTTAAATGATGGATCCTACCAACCATTTCTCAAAGAAAATAGTTCCCCCACTTATATTAATATTTCATCCAACCAACCCAAAAATATTATAAAACAGATACCCAATATAGTGAATAATAGAATCAACCAATTATCATCCAACATTAAAACTTTCAACGCAAGTAAAAATATTTACAATAAGGCCCTTCAAAAAAGCGGATATAAGAACAAGTTAACATATATTAAACCTACAATAGACTCCGAATCATCCATAAATAAAAATAAAGGAAACTGTAGAAAAAGAAAGATAATTTGGTTTAACCCTCTAGGGCCATTCGTATCATATTTGATACAGTATGAAAACAAGCCTTGAAAGAAATATTTTCCTGAAAAATTTTTTAAGAGAAATATTTTATAAATTTCAAATGAAAGCAGTACTGACTGCTCAGTCAATGAATACCAAATGTTTCCTTATAGGGAAATACCAAATGTTTTCTTATACTGTATCAAATATGATACGAATGGCCCTAGAGGGTTAATAATATACCACTCAGATCGATTTTGTCTTTAGTTGGTTCCGTACAGCATGAATTGGCTAAATAGTTGGCTGAAACAATTCAAACTTTCCCCGATCCATTTTCCATCTATTGCATCTCGGACACTTAGTTTTAAATGATTTTATCAAAATCTCTGAAACTTTTTCTGAGTATAAACTCTTTATGTCTTTTGACATTGTTAGTTTGTATACTAATGTCTCACTTCATGATACCCTAAATATACGCACCAACACTCTCTAAAATGATCACCTGTGTCCTGTTCCAATTTCAGAAATTTAATTCTTGCAGTTTATGCACATAACAGTTTGAATTTAGTTTAGTTTTAATAATATTATATATGCCCAGATCGATGGGGTTTCAATGGGCAGTCACTTGCTTCCAGTATTAGCCAACATCTTTGTCGGTTTCTATGAAAGACTTTTGTTTGAAAAATGCTGTAAATCCCAAGATTTGCGTTATGTCGACGATAAATTTTCTACGTTTGAGTCTATAGACATTAGTACGGCTTTTCATATCCAACTCAGTTCCCTTCATCTATTCTTGCAATTTACTGTGGAAGTGGAAAATAATTGTACTTTGCTTTTCTTGGAGGTTCTCATTAAACGTAGAGAAGTTTTGTTCATTACATCTGTGTATCGCAAACCAACGTTCACAGGTTTGTACACTAATGAAAATTCATTTATGCCCAAGTCTCGTAAAATCAACAATTTTTCTACCCTAATCCATCTTAGTGATTTGTTTCTCTTATACACTTGATCAAGAACTTGAAAACATTTATCGCATTTTAAGTGACAATGGATATCCCCAAAATGCAACAAAACGCGCGATTGAGCGTAAGAACAGTCTCTTTACAAACGGGTTGTTTAGAGACAATTTTTGTCCAATTTATCTGAAACTGACGTGTTCAGGTGGGAAAAGTGAGATGCTTTCTAACAAGATCACTGTTTCCTTCTTTTGTCTTCTCCACTTCCAAAATAGTTCTGTTGTATACAAGTTTAAATGTCAGTGTTGCACTGAATATGTGGAAAGGGCCAATCAGAAACTAGAAACCCGAATCAATCAACATGTTCCTTTCATTATAAGAGCAGGTAACCCGAGTCTCTTTTTGAGAATAATTCAGTCTGGGCGTAACTCAGCGATAGGCCAGCATGTCCTTGATAGTCCAGATTGTTCCAAAGTATATGTAAATAGCTCCTTTACTTTAATGCACAGAGTTTGCTTTGCAAATAATCTACGTTTACTTGAAGCTATACACATCAAGTTACACCAGCAGGGACTGTGTAGACAGAAGGAGAATTTTATTCTTTCTCGTTTTCTATTCGGAGGATAGTGAGAAGCTTTTTTTCCTTTTATACGATGTTAGGGCCTTTAGTATTTTCTTATTCTTAAATTCACTTTACTAATAAAAGTTTTTTTAATACACCCTGTATATATAATATTCAAATTCAGTATATATATATATATATATATATATATATATATATATATTACGCTCTCACACCCTGATTGAACACTCTGGAAGAATGGTGGACTTTGAATAAACAGTAGCTACTCTAGCATCTACGCATCGTTCATTCAGCAATGAATTAGAAGACTCTCAGCTATTGGGCGTGTATAATGATAATATACATGCTAAAAAGGCTGCCTTCTTCTACCGAACGTGCAAAGCCCAGAAATAGATCGCCGACTGACGCCAATTTGGTCGGGTTTCAATCCTGGACTAAAAAGCAATCAGAGTCTAACCGTACTGATGAGCTGTGATACAGCGAAACAGATCTGTCTGCGGATGACTATGATGAATATTGTATTTTTCCACTTGATTTATACTTTGCTTCATCCCGGGAAATGTGTAGGCCTTTTACATGTCAAAGCCTGAAATCATCAATTAATCCATCAATTTTCGCATATTACAAATCTGCACGGGATTAAACACATGTAATGCAAGTCCAAAGCTAAATCAATAAAGAGAAAATTGTTTGCTATTTCCTTTGCTCCAATCACATTCATGTTTGTAATCATCTAACATTCACCCTTTCAGACCGTAATTATTGTTGGCCAAATGCGAATGGTAGCAGTTTTATGGGTACGAACTGGCTATTGTTTAAAAAACAACAACAACAACACAAAAGCAAACAAAAGGAAAGCTAACAATGGCAAATGTAAAATGTAAAGCTTCCCTTTACAAAAGACTGTTGTACCGACAAAGGTGATGAACAGGCCATATTGTAATTTCTGCTTTTACACAGGAATGTGCGGCATGCGTTTTTCATAATATTAACCGCCATAGAAACCTTTTCTCTAGTTATCATTAAGAATAATTCAGTTTATTTAATTTATTATTATTATTATTATTATTTCCTTTGATTTCTGTTGTATACACATTTACTTCCGGATCTCAACCAGAGACCTATGGTCAGAAAAAAATGTCAATAAAATACGCACACATTTCACATAGATATAGTTCTTCGTAATATGCCGGGAAATTTACCAGAGACCTAAGCTCAGAAAAGGATTTCAATCTATTATCATTTTTATAAGCAAAATAAAAAGTAAATAAATAAAACCTTGAAAACTCACAGATTTTGCACAGATGAAGCTTTTTTTTTTTAATCCTATCACCCCGCGCAAGGCGGTAACGCCACTGATGTGCAGGGGGCTACGTAAGAGTGAAAAGATTAGAAAAAAGAAAGCCGGAAACCACATCCTGAACAGGGAACAAGGGATGAGCCTCTACACCTGTACAATAGACGTGGGTGGAATGTGAACCGGGCGATAGTTTAGTCGATCTACTCCAATTGAGAAAAAAATGAAAAAGAAAAAAAGAAATGAAAAGATTGGATTCGTAATGTGTGACCTCTATTTGTGAGTACAATATTTGTATTTCTTTTAGGCATGGACTAACCTAGAATCTCTTCAATTAGTCAATCGGAAACTTTTCTAATGAAAGCGAGGGTTCCAAAAACATGTATAATTATTGATGTCCTCATGTGCCACAGGTTTTACATTTCCAGTTCAAGATTCATCCGCCCATGTATTGAATACTGCTGCCATATTTGGTAGGGTTTGCCCCTGCTACTCTCCTTGGGCTTCTTGACAAAATATAAAGGAGAATCTGTAACGTGGTTGATACTGACTTAGCAGACCGGCTGCAGCCACTCTCTCACCGGCGTGATGTGGCTTCCCTTTACCTCTTCTACAAATACTTTCATGGCTTCTGCTCAGATGAACTTAGATCATTGGTGCCGCCTAGGTACGAATTTACACGAGATACTAGATTAGCAACTAGGTCCCACCCTTATACAGTTAAACAGATAAGATGTAACCGTAATTTCTACTCCAACAGCTTCTTTTCTTGCGCTTCCCGCCTGTGGAATTCCCTTCCACATGTCTGCTTTCCCGACAGATACAATCTCCAGGTGTTTAAATATAGGGTCAATAGACACCTCCTATCACACTAACATGCACCTATTCTCCCAACACTCTCAACATCTACCCAACCCTCATTCTCGGTATCCTTACCCTCCTATCACCCACCCTTTGACATTTCCTATATTTAACCATCCTTTCTCCACTCCTTGCAGCCCCCTGTGCGGTATTAGCAGTGAAATGCCTTGCTCTGTGTGAAACGCTTATATAAAAAAATTTGACAGCTTTTTTAGATCTTCAAAGATACATTACAATCTGAAAGGACTGTCATATCAATGAGAAGGCATATTCTGGCTTTTTTTTAGGGGTGGTTGTTTTTGGTCTCCATAATGTCTGGGAGATTAGATTTGATTGTTCTGTCTGTGTTTACTGTATAGTCCTATAGAATTATTACAGGTCCTATCTCTGTAATCAGCTCTGGGTGATGTTCATATTAGATTCCTCTAGTTTTCTTCTCGTAAAAGTTGCATATTTTTCGGTGCAAATGTTGGCCAACGCGATCATGGAACCTGATACAAGTGGTCACTTTATTTTGGTTATTTCTCTGCATTTTGTATCGAAACAATTTTTTAGTATGTATGATTGGGATCTTCTTGTTAGCAAGCATTGGTTTGTTGCAGCAAGAATAAAACCTTAGGTTTCAGCTGTTAGCATTTCACTTTATAAACAATAGTGAGTACGGGGTCTATCCCCATCAGCATATTTGGTAGGGGCAGATTATTGATATGAAGAGGCTTATCTTGCCATTATTTGTGCATTTTTCAATTACTCTTGCTGTATTTTAGGTACTTTCCGTTGAAGAAATTGTACAATAATTTATTTGCACTTATTCAACCACTTGAAGTTCCTTCTTAAATTTGTTCACTTTCTTTAATTCAGTCAGTTAAGTGCCATAAGTGATACACGCTTGGGCGATCATGTTTCTTTCGAGACATGACTGACTGGACAGAAGATTATCCCGCAGTAGGTTGCCATTGCTTTCTGCCGTAGACTGGTTGCCGACCAAGGCTATAGAACCCAATCTGTACTGTTATTTAACCCATAACTGGAAGGAAGAGACGGATTAATACCTTTCCCAAGGGTATTTGCGCGTAAGTAAATGCAATGAATTCGGCTGGAATTCGAACTCGGCTCCCCGATTTCTCGTTCCGAGCCGATATCCCATGCACTACAACGCACATAAATTTTGTTTCTTTTATGTTATTTAATAGAAATCCTCATCCAGTCTTCTGTAGTTTCCAGATATTTTTGAAGGTCAACTGTTGTGGTTTTGTAAGACAGTTCTTATTGCACTAACCTTTCTCATCTTTCGTTTCAGGACATATCCAAACGATCAACATTAGGGTGATGCATGCGATGGCAATTGAGAATTTTTCTCGTTTTGATATACATTCGTTTCATGTCAGTTATGATCCAGTTAAGAATGTTGAAACTGAATTGCACTCCAAGGGCAGCAAACTTAATATTTATAACTGATATTCTGTTTTGTAAAGTCAACTCGATATTTAACACCAGACGCACCCGCCTGTAATATTCTTTTTCTACATTCATTTGGGTATAAAAATGGTAGATAAGGAAAGTCAGAAGAAAGGACTACAAATAAATTCCCATAAAACCGAATATGGTCATCAGCAAATGAAGAAGCTCAAAATGGTATTTACAGATTAGGGATACTAAGATCAAGCAATTACAGACATTTAAGTACTTGAGAAGTGTTCTAACGTAAGACGGAATGTGCGACACTGAAATCCGAAGGCGAATTATCATGGCCAAGGTGAGCAGAGTATTAAGCGACAGGAAAATTTAGCTAGAAACAAAGAAGAGAGTACTTGATTGCTATGTGATTTTGGATATTCAAACAACTAATTGTATTACATTTGGGTTTTTTTTAAGCATAATGTGATTTCCCACAAGTTCATGCTTTATTCAATTTATAATTACTAAGAGTTTCTTCTATCGCACGTCTAGCTTGTCGGTCTCTTCCGACTTCTTGCTTCTCAATCAATGTTTACTGTCAAAAGATTAAATCTAATGTTAATCGTTATTTCTGTCAGTTTAATTCTTCTTTTATTAACCTCTCGTCTTAATTTTTTTCTGATATTCTCTAGCACACGGTAATCTCGTTGCGTCCTAGTTGCTTTATTGTTTTGCTTTTGATAAAATGATTTTAAAAATTGGCATGAAATTCATCAGAATTGTTAATAAAGTTCATATTTTGGATTAAGTTTGATTTTCACTAATGCATTTGCTAAAAGAAAAGTCTGATCATTGAATGCGTTGTCATTGTTATAGTTTGTTGCTATATAGAAAATACATAAGTAAACCACACGCCCATCAGCATGTAGCTGTAAAGGAAAGAGAACGAACATTTTAGAGTTGCTTGATAGTTATGATTCTTAATTTTAATTGCATATTTGAAAAAAAAAAATGATGCCTCAGAGCCTCAAGATTTTCGACTAGAGTCAGTCATCATCCAATATATATGAATATAGACGTAATGCATATATATATATATATATATGTATCTTTATTTAGTTTAAATTAAATGACCTAATTTTTTAAAAAAATTATTTTAAATCCTATATCTTTTCATTCCCTTTAAAAATAATTATACCTTTGTAAAGTAAAAGGCCTTTTTCTAATACTTCAACGTTTTTAGGAAGTTAGGTTTTTGAATATGTCCAGCGTCTGTAATATGTAAAAAAATTTTTCTTTCTTTTCTTTTT
Organism: Ascarosepion bandense; assembly: GCA_037127315.1. NCBI lineage: Eukaryota > Metazoa > Mollusca > Cephalopoda > Sepiida > Sepiidae > Ascarosepion > Ascarosepion bandense. The sequence continues at coordinate 2,601,838 of JBBBDQ010000397.1, forward strand.
TCCCTAGCTTCCTTTATCTCTCTTACCTCCTACCTTTTTTCCGTTTTGCTTAACCTAATATCAATTCAACACGCCGTCTGTTCCTTTTACGTTACAATTCTCTTTCCTTTTTTGCGAACCTAGACGATGCCAATTTTTCTTTTCTTGTTTATTTTATTTTATTTTATTTTATCTTTTTCTTTTTCTTCCTTTTTTTTAATTTCTTTGCAAATCTATTTAAAAAAGAAAATTAGACTGATTTTTCTCCGGTTTCTGAAAGGATTTTTGTTGCTGAGGTGATGTGTTATCCCTTATGGGGATTTTCATATCGAAATGGTCATTCAACATCCTTGAATTAATCCTATTTTAATTTATATATATATATATATATATATATATATATATATATATATATATATATATATATATATATACATATATATATATATACATAGTTTATTAAGGAAAATTCAACACGTCATATCAGTTATAAACTATAGCTCATTTCAATGAGTTTAATTAGCTCATATCATCAGACTTTACAGTATATCCTCCATCTCGTCAAAAATCTCTGCTTGAATTAATCTTTTCTTAAAATGATTAGAGGGATAACAATAAGAATAAAAATAATAATAATAAAACATAAAATTACAAACAAACAAATAAATGACAATAAATATACGGTGAAAGAGGAGAAGGAAAGTGAGGAGGAAATGGGGGAGAAAGAAATAGACTCCAGTTCCAAATGATGGCGTTGGATCCGTTTGAAGTTGTTCAGACCGTCTTGAAAAAGTTTGACCTCTGAAAAAAAACAATTCCTTTGATTTTTGGCGTCTGTTTGACCCCATTAGTTCAACCTACTTACTTATACTAACTTCACTCCACATATAAATGTGTATACATTCCCACATATATTTACAATGTGATTTTGCTTAAGTTTACATACCCACTGACTTCTTTTTTTCTTTTTTCTTTTTGGGTCCTAGCGTTCTCATACACACACATATATACGCTTCAGGTTTTCCGCGCGCCCACGTAGTGCTGTACATATACGCACACACATATCACTGCTAAATAAATTTGTCGCATTCTCAATCCCGCATATACTTTTATATACACAAGATATATACGAGACAATCAAGGACATATTTATGCCCATATACACAAATACAATTATATATATATATATATATATATATATATGTGTGTGTGTGTGTGTGTGTGTGTGTGTGTGTATGTGTGTGTGTGTGTGCATACTTACACAAACATGACCACATATACACCCACACATCCATATTTCAGATTTATGTACACTAATCCTAATATATAGTCATTGTTTGCCAAGATGGGTGTGTCTTTATATTGAATGGTGGGTTCTTAACCTCATTTCAATTGGTCTGTACATTTTTCCAACGAATGATCCATCCATTTGTGGGAGAGTTGGTAAGGGTGTCGGAAGGTGGTGAATCCGAGATTTTATGTGTCAGATAGATTAAATTTATTTCTATGACGGCACTTGTAAATTATATCGTTTCTCTGATTTAACAACTGGTTAGATTCCCGGAACTGGATAATTCTAATCTTTTCACCTAACCTAAGTTGCATCTACCTCTAAAGCTAACGAGTATCTAAACATATTTATAAATAGAACTTTGTCTCTGTGTGTGTGTCTGTGTGTGTGTCCGTTACCTATAGAATCCGAAACGGCTGAACCGATTTTCTTGAAAATTTACACATTTGTACTATAAGCGTCTGCGAGTGTTTTTAGCTAGGTTTTGTGCTGGGGTACTCCAGATAAATATCGAAAATCGATAATCGAAAAAATCGGGTTATAGAAGGAGTGGTTCGATTTTAATCAAATTTCATACACGCATAGACAAAGACATAAGAAACGATATTCAGAAGTTTCAAGTTTGCAGTTCTTACAATAGTGCAGAAAATAGATAATATATATATAAAGGGCAAGATGTTTGTGTGTGTCTGTTTATCTGCCTGTATGACTGCAATTTTTCAGCACTTTTATTTTAGTTTTTGCTTCGGGCTTGGCTCTAAGTATGTATAATTGTAGTTCTTAGTTTCAGCCATGATACCATTTACACAGAGGACTTATTTAGCCTTCAGTTTACGACGAAAAGAAACTTATTCGATATCGATAACAGGAAATCAAAATTTGACTTACATCCATTCATTTTTCTTTCAGTCTACGGTTTCGCTTTAACTGGAAACAACTATTGCTTTTTAGTCTTTCGTGCCAACGTTCAAATCGTCTCAGCTCCAGGACCATGTATTAGTTTTAAAGCTTTCATTACACCGGGCTATACTGCTAGTATTCTCATATATAGATATATGTATAGCCTGTATATATATATATATATATATATATATATATATATATATATATATATATGAGAATACTAGCAGTATAGCCCGGTGTAATGAAAGCTTTAAAACTAATACATGGTCCTGGAGCTGAGACGATTTGAACGTTGGCACGAAAGACTAAAAAGCAATAGTTGTTTCCAGTTAAAGCGAAACCGTAGACCGTATAATGAAATCAATATATATATATATATATATATATATATATATATATATATATACATACATATATATAAGAAAAATTAAGACAGACGCGTTATATTTCATGGTCATTCGGGAGTATAGGCCTATTTCAGGCGAGCCTTCTTCAGCTTCCATCTTTATTCAACGAAGGATTCTACATGAATGGGATTCACAAAAACCTAACTCGGCGAATAAGAAAATAAAAAATTAAAAAATAAAAACATATAAGATGATAAGAATATAACTGTCGCTCCCCTAAAAAAGAAAATAAGAACGATCCATCCGTTTGTCGCCCAGCAGTCAGTATCGAAGAAATTTCGAGGGTAGCGTGTGGGTCAGACGAAAAAGAGTGAGTTATAAGGAAAAGAGAAGAAAGGAAAGAAAGGAGAGAGGGAGAAAAAGAGCTTTACATCCTTAATTTAAAGAAGCCTCATTAATCTATTTAGATTTATTTGTTTGAACTTGTATTTTTTTCTTTTTTAGAAATATATTAATATTAAAATTTTCTCGTTAAAAATATAGTGCTTGTAATATTTTTTCACTAAAAATGTCGAAATTCACAGACATTCCTACCGGATCATATGTAAAATTCGCATAGAACCCACACCAGGTAACACGTCAAGACGCCAATTCATCACCCCTAAACAAAGTTGATGCCGCCCGCCCAGCGGTTAGTGTCGAAGGTGGCGGGTAGGTCAGACGAGAAAGAGGGAGTGACAAGGAAAAGAGAAGAAAGGAAAGAAAGGAGAGAGGGAGAAATAATTTAAAGGAACCTCATTATTCTATTTAGATTTATTTGTTTGAACTTGTATTTTTGTCTTTTTTAAAATGTATTAATATTAAAATTTTCTCGTTAAGAATATAGTGCTCGTAATATTTTTTCTCTAAAAATGTATTATCGGTAATATTTAACAGTGATGTATGGCTGGAATTAATTATCATCAGAAATGTATTGCTGGTAATAGTTTTCCTTCAGAAATGTATTGTTTGTAATATTTTTCAACAGAAAAAATTATTTTCCAGAAATGTATCGTGAGTAAGTTTTACTACAAGCTCTTTATGTTTAGAATAAATTCGGAACTTATTCAGAAATTATAGCTTTAAACAAAGTTTTAAAAATCAATTTCATTTAAATTTGACTAACAAATAAATTTTGTAGTTTTTGTTAATACAAGAAAGAGATCAAAAATTAGTCATGGAATATTTTTTCATAGTGTTCGTATTACTTTTCCTCTAAAAGTGTGTTACTGGTAGTATTTAGCAGTAATATATGGCTGGAGTTATTTATCATCAAAAATGTGTTCGGAACTTATTCAGAAATTATAGCTTTAAACAGAGATTAAAAAAACCTAATTCATTTAAATTTGACCAAAGAATTAATTCTGTAGTTCTTGTTAATACCAGAAAGAGATTAAAAATTTGTCAAGGAATATTTTTTCATAGTGCTCGTATTACTTTTTCTCTAAAAGTGTGTTACTGGTAGTATTATCAAACACATTCGAAACTTATTCAGAAACAAAAATAATAAAAAGTTTAAACAAGTTCAAATCATCACTTTCAAGTTTAACTTTTCGGTACTAATGACCAGAACTTGTAGCAATTAATGTCAATTTTTTTTTTAAAATTTCGACTAAAATGAATTCTGTAGTTTTTGTTAATACAAGAAAGAAAAATGCAAAGTTAATCCAGGAATATTTTTCATTTTTTTAAAAAATGATTCATAAAGTTGCAAGAATAGAGAAGTTAAGTAAATTTTTGAGAGAGAGAGAGAGAGAGAGAGAGAGAGAGAGAGAGAGAGAGGTAAAGTTTTACACTTTTATTTAAAATTAAGCAAATGCCCAAGTACGCAGATACATATATACACCTACGAACGCGCATACATATATATACACCCTCAAGCACCAGCAAAAACAAATATGTAACCAATACATTAAAAAAGAAAAAAACAAATATGGAACCAATACATTAAAAAAAGAAAAAACCTTTAACATATATCACAATGGTTTACATTTAAACAATAATGAAAGGGGGGTTAAAAGATTAACATAGCTTGAACCGGCTCCTGTGTCTACATTTAAATTCCAGCTCCTTCATCGGGTTCAACAGATCCAACAGGTTTTTGTGTCTGATGATGGTTATTTTCTCATCCAGACATAACTTTCAGCACTCTTTGAAATTTGTGGGTGTGTATGATTTTTTAACTATGCTCCATTTAATTATGGGGGTTAGGTTATGGTCTTTCAAATACCAATATATATATATATATATATATATATATATGCAAATTTAAATAAATATATATATATATTGTGTGTATTGTGGCAGCATTTTTTCATTAATACAGGTTTCATTGAATAATATAGACAAGTTCTGTCTATTTCTTTTGTGTAAGATCCGTTCGTATGATCTGATTAGCTTGATAGTGTTGTCATCGAAAGACGACAAAAATCGCAATAATTGTTGATTTTTTTATCAGGTCTGAGCTTTCGGCTTACATAAGCCATTATCAAAGGATGAACATTTAATGTTCAGTGAACATAGAACATTTAAATTATTATTAACAGAGTGGAGTTATACAGAGAAATTAGACAGGTCCATTTTTTGCGTCGCACATGGCTGTAGGCCGAGAAGGAATGGTAGTAGTGGCTTTTTGGTCAATTGAGTGTATAGTGGCATGAGGGAACTGCTGCTACTATGGTGTAGGGGGTAAGTATAATAACTATGACCTCTCCCGTCGATTATAGGCATTGAAGTATGTTAGTAGAGGTGTCGAAATTTATTTTATTTAGGCTAGGTTTAAACTGTTTGATGTAGATAGCTTCTAGAATTTTAAGTTTTCGTTTATTATTTTCTTGTCTAGGTATATGGGTATTTTCAACAAGTGTTTTCCTAAAAAGTGTGTGTTGATAGCCGTGGTGTCTTAAATATCGGAATATGTTAGAATTTTCATTTAAGTGCAATGTAAGTCTCCGCGAAAGCGAGTTAGTAGTATGTCCAATGTAGGTATTATTTAGTTTGTTAGAGATACTTTCTCGAAAGGGGCATTTGACTACAGACTACTACAAAATTGTGCTTTTTGTTTCGACTTTGAAAGAAAAATGTCTCATCTGATAGCTAATAATGATGGCATTATTAACTACCTGATGAGACTTTGTTCTTTCAATGTCGAAACAAAATGTACAATTTTGTAGTAATCTGTAGTCGTTTGTACATTTTCTAAAGTATAATTAATAATATATATGCATATATATGTATTTCCCATAAGTACACACACACACACACACACACACACACACACACATATATATATATATATATATATATATATATATATATATTCTCTAGGGTATCAACACGTAAGTAAGTGAATGTAATGGAATTCGAACTCCGGTCTCTTTATTCCTCAATCCGAACGCTATTCTTTATTTCATTGTGACTCCTAAAACAAAAGTCTTAGACGAAATTTTCTTGAAAATGTAGTTACCAATTCTTGTTAACTTACGACCTGAATTTTCTCAAATATTTTCCTTCTTTAAAGAAGTACTCATTCCCTAAGCCAACATAGGTGATCATAAAAATGCTAGAAATTTAAAAGAAAACGGTTAACAGAAAAACTTCTATTACTTAATGCATAAATTTACAAAAGTAAAAATAATAAATAAAACTTAAATAAAATAAATAAATAAATTTACATATATAATCCTCTGCATGCAAACCCGTTTCACTGTATAACAGATCATCATTGCTGCTAGATTAACCGTTTGCCTCAAGCCGGAAATTAAATTCGACTGATTTGTCATCAGACGGATATCTTTCCGTTACGTTATCGTCACATGACAGAGAAAGACAGATTTCACAGCAACTTATTCACAGGATATAAGCAAACAGCCAGAAACTGAGAGCGTTCAATTTAGCCGCCGAACCGAACTGCAGCCAATCCATTAACCAGAGAACGTAGTATAAAGTCGTAAGCGGTTATTGTTTTTATAAAATCTACTCCCACTACAGTGCTTCATCGACTATATAGATAGATAGATAGATAGATAGATAGATAGATAGATAGATAGATAGATAGATGATGAAAAGAAAAATATTAAAATAACAACAGACAGACAGATAGATAGATAGATAGATAGATAGATAGATAGATAGATAGATAGATAATGAAAAGAGAAATATTAAAATAACAACAGATAGATAGATAGATAGATAGATAGATAGATAGATAGATAGATAGATAGATAGAAAAATAGATAGAAAATAAGAATCAAAAGAAAAATATTAAAATAGATAGATAGATAGATAGATAGATAGATAGATAGATAATGAAAAGAGAAATATTAAAATAACAACAGATAGATAGATAGATAGATAGATAGATAGATAGATGAAAAGAAAAATATTAAAATAACAACAGATAGATAGATAGATAGATAGATAGATAGATAGATAGATAGATAATGAAAAGAAAAGAAATAAATTAAAATTAAAATAACAGATAGATAGATAGATAGATAGATAGATAGATAGATAATGAAAAGAGAAATATTAAAATAACAACAGATAGATAGATAGATAGATAGATAGATAGATAGATAGATAATGAAAAGAAAAATATTAAAATAACAACAGATAGATAGATAGATAGATAGATAGATAGATAGATAGATAGATAGATAGATAGATGATGAAAAGAAAAATATTAAAATAACAGCAGTGATAGATAGATAGATAGATAGATAGATAGATAGATAGATAGATAGATAGATAATGAAAAGAGAAATATTAAAATAACCACAGATAGATAGATAGATAGATAGATAGATAGATAGATAGATAGATAGATATACGTAAACAAGAAAAATAAAATGAAAAACGACAAAATTAACATCATTTACCCACATTTGTTTATTAATCATTAAATAACATTAATTTTCTAATTTCATAGTTTATCTTGACTTAGACATATAGCCATATGAATATTTTAGAGCATTCTCAAATTAAATTCTTTTCACACTTTATGATATTTGTTACTTCTGTTCATAAATATATGGTGAAAATAAAATTATTGTATGAATAAGCATTAGATTACTTTGCAATGTTTCAGACAGTGTATCAACATGATATATTTATTCTCATGTTAATTTTATGGGCCTTCTTTTCCATGCTGGCTCGGTGCATGTTGAATAAGAGCGCTCAGACAATTTTCCGGCAGTAGGCAAATATTTTTTAATCTTTTATCATGAAAGATAATGCTGAAAGAATTAGTAAAATTGTAGCTAATTTCAATATGAAAATTAACGCTAAGACATTAAAAGCAGTTAATAATTTACAATACAAAGAGCTACTTTTACGTCAAAAGAAGGTACCTTCAGGATAGAATGAAAATTTACGTACCTCGGCGAAAGATTCTATAAGAAAATACATGAAAAAGAATTTTGAATTAAAAATACGACACAAGGCAGCTGTATGTATATTCGTCATCACAATTCTTATGCGGAATATACCGTTTTAACAATAAATGAATATAATCTACTCAAACTTTTAAAATGCAATTTTATATCTGATGCTATGCTATAAAAATTTCTTACAATTAATTTTTTTTATAGAGCAAGGCATTTCACTGTCACTACTAGTCAGGGGACTATATAGAGTGGAAAAAGGATGGTTAAATATAGGAAATGTCAGAGAACTCGGGATAGATGGTCAAAAAGCGAACATTCTAAACACTGGGTCACGAGCCCATCTCATTAACGTTGCTGAAATAGAATGCAGTTTTCTTTTCTGGTGACGCCGATAACATCAGGGTAACATGATAAAGCAGACATTTTAAAAGTTATTTCCAAATTTTATCGAATACAAGATGTATGTCTTATGCTTTTGACCAACATTATTTTAAAAAATCATTATTGACCTCTCTGCTCTATAGTGCGGCAATGATAAATAAACGGAGCATCTACATAAATGCGAATATCCACTAAAAATAATAACCAAATCACAAAATAGGTGATGGAAACCATAAGTGTTAGTCGAAACGTTTTAGTAATAAAAAGAATACAGAATATATATATATAGTCATCCGCAGATAGATCTGATTCACTGTATCACAGCTCTTCAGTACGGTTAGACTCCGATTGCTTTTTAACCCAGGATTGAAACCCGATTTATAATTTTATTTATAGTTGTGATAGAAATAATCTGTAAAAATGTTATGAAATTTAACGTAACTAGTTTTGAGTATAGTTATTGATACTAATGTGATTTCAAGCATTACTGTAAATCAGTTGGCAAATGTTTTCCGTGAACTGCAAAATCGTATTACCCTTTGTATTGCTAATAGAGGAGGACATGTGGAAACTTAAACAAAATTTCAATAAAACCTTAAAAAGATAAATTTCCTTCTTTCTAATCATTTTTATAAATTACCTCTATCGCAAATACAAATAAAGCTATAATTTTTTAAAAGTGCACACGAACTTTCTGGACACCCTTTATATTGAATGAATGATACCGCTTTTTATATTTAAAATAAGCAATTACATAATTTTTTTCTATATTTAGTCAATCAGTTAAGTGGCATACGTAATACACGCTTGGGTGATCATGTCTCTTTCGAGACATGACTGACTAGAAGATTTTCCCGCAGTAGGTTGCCATTATTTTCTTCGGTAGACTGATTGCTAACCAAGAATATAAAACTCAACCTGTCCTGCTATTTAGCCCATAGAATAGATGAAGATACGGATTCATACATTTCATAATGGTTTTTTGAATCCAATAAGAAATTTGAACTCGGCTCTCCGATTTCTCGTTCCGAGCCGATACCCACTGCACCAATATATTTATATTAGCTTGACTAAAATATTCTTTGGCTTATTAAGCAAATGCTCTACTTAGTAACTAAATGAATCTCATAGACAGATCAATATAAACATGTGGAATTCTGAAAATACAAAGAAACCTTAAAAAGAAAATCTTAAAAACAAATCAGTGTTGATCAATGTTAAAGAAACGGTTAAGGCCAAGAGACTTTTCAGCAACCGCTCACATAATTCCGTACTTGTTACATTTTGTCCTTAAATGACTTATCATCTATTATAATTATCAATGTTACCATATACAAGTCAACTTTCTCGTCAGAGCAATGTTTTTCTGCTGAGTGCAATTACGCTTCATAATCGCCCAGCGAATCAACTGGAAACTTAATCGTCTCTCGATTTGAAAGTATGGCGAAATTTAGACTCTAGATGCGATTGTAAATTTGGCCCGGAACCAGCATTTCGTAATGCGACACAGCGATTAAAATATCGTGTGACCGTCTGGAATCGTTATTGGCTCGTTTCTGCTGTGTGTACGCACTAATAGCTCTAGAATGATCTGAGAAAGTAAAAGAAGAAATAATAAAAATTTAGAGAAAGATGTGATAAAGGACGTCAGAAAGTTGTCAGGTAGAAGGGAGAAAAATCCTCGGTTCACGATTGAGGATGTTTGTTAGTAAGAGAGAAGAATTTGATTTCCAAAAGAGAAGGCCTGAGAGAGGAAAGTTGAAAGAGAATGAGCCAGAGACGAAAAGGGAGATAAAAAGAAATTAAAAGATGTCCAAAAGAGAAATGGAAGTAAATTTCTAATAAAAAGAAATTCAGCAAAATTTATTTTGGGAAAAAGAAACGCAAAGGAAACTAAAATGGAGGAACTTAGAATTTTTTTTTTAAAATAAAGAAGTAAGATGGGAATTAAATAAAGATGAATGAAATTGACAAATTAAGACAAAAATGTAAACAGAAAAATGTAGAGAAAGATTGCGGACAGAAAAAAAATACAAATAGAAAAAATAGAAAAAGAAAATAAAGAATAATGAAGAAAGGACAAAAACCAGACAACTGATAAAAAAAAACGACATTATAGGTTAAATAAAGAATGAAAAGTAAATGGCTAGCAAAGGAAAACATAAAAAGACAAAAATAAAGAAGGAAAAGTAAGAATGAAATAAATCAAAGAAAAATTAACAATGAATGAAGGTGAGGAAAATAAGGTAAGAAAAAAACAATGAGATAAAAATAAAAGTAAAAAGTACAAATAAATGAAAAACTAGAAAAGAAATCGAAAGAAGTAAGAACAAATAAATTAAAGAATAAATAAAAAAAATATGGCTAAAAAATAAAAATAAAAAAGAGAAGAGAAAGAAATAAAACCGTAAAAAAAGAGGAAAGTGAAATAATGCAAAAGAAAGAAAATATAGATGAAATATGTATGAGGATACATAAAAAAATCAAAAGGAAGTGACGTAAAAATCAAAAAGATGTGACGTAAAAATCAAAAAGATGTGACGTAAAAGTAAACTGTTAAAGAGAGCAGATGGCATGGATGAAAATAAGCCAGAAGAAATGAACAGTAAAAACAAAAACAAAACAAAAAACAAATAAATAAAAACTGAGCAATGTAAGAAGAAAAAAAATATGCAAACAGAAATTCGAAAGAAAGGAGAGGTAAATATAGAGACTACAATAAAAAATAACAGAGTAAAGAAAAAAGGAATAAGAAAAATTTGTAGATCAATAAAACGAAGTATTAAAAACGATTAACTGTAACACAAAGAAGAAAAAAACAAAAAGGAATCAAGTGAAAACAAGTCATAAAAAACGGAAAATAAAAAAGCAGCGGTAGAGAAAAATATAGTTCAAGTCACAAGGAAATGTCAAAATGGAAAGAAGAAATAGTAAAAAAAAAAAATTAAGATAAATGAAAAAACTAACAAACAACAAAAGGAAAAACGAAAGAAAAAAATAGAAGAAACGTGACAAAAAGAAATCCAGTGAGACAGAAGAACGAAAAATAAAATTAAAAAAAACGAATAAGTTAATAAAAAAAATACATATGAAAGTGAAAGAAAAAAAGAATGAAAGTAAACAAAAAAAAAAAACTTCAAAGAAAGAAACATAAGGGGCTGAAAGAAAAGAACAGACATGAAATAATCTTTGGAAAAGAACGAAGAAAAAAATTGCAGAAACGAAAGAAAAAAAATGAAAGAAATGGAGGCAATTTTAGTTGGAGTGATTGATAGATTTCTGCAACGTAAAACTAGCCGCCTGCGCCTGGAAGGAGACGTTAAACAAACCTGAGCGGAAGAAAGAGTGAGAACATAATACACATAAAGTTCAATTAATGTCGCACGACTTGGCCATTAATCTCATCCATTTTCTTGTTTCATCTCGGACGAAGCCAGTTGCATGGAAATATTAGTCAGAAGGTAAAGACAGTGAAATAAATGGCGAATTTTGCTGTGTCAGTTGAAGAGTTGAACGCTACCAGACATTGGAGAGTAAAGGGATGTCGAAAAATTTTATGAAATGTAACCAAATGACCAAACATAAGAAATTGGAATCAGTAGGAAATAAATTCTTGGTCGTTCTGAGAATTTTCATCTCACCGTTATATATTTATTCATAGAAAAAAAAAGTTGATTTATTTTTACATGTCAACTATTGTTATTAATGTTTGAGTACGGGAAGCCAGTAATTTTCTGATCTATCTACTACGCGGTAATAGTCAACTAAACGAGCCTCGTATTTGTCTATATTTCTGAGATGAGGTAGTATTTACAGTATTTGCATTATTCGGACACATTTAAGGACACATGGTCCAGTGGATATAGACTTAACTCTTAGGGTTGTGAGTTCAATACCAGACTACCTCTGGGATGAACAAGTAACTTGCTGGGTTAGCGGGAGATAACTCATGACTTCCAATTGAGGCTTTACGCCAAGAATGAGGATGATATACCCCAGTGATTGTAATAAAGGATTCGGTTCGGAATTTCTAGCACCTGAAGAATAGCTAGTGTACAATGGCCAAAATGCCGTACAAATGGCAACAAAGATGAGGACAATAGTCCAAATAATGTAAATACTGTAAACGAGCCTCGTTAACCATTACATCGGGTCAAACCACACAAACAAAAAAGAGAACAAAATGATCAAACAACTAATCGGAATTTGGAAATTGAGTAATTTTCGAATTTTCAGCACCTTGTATTTTTATTTAAAGATTTAAAAAAGAAAAACACAGGAGGAGAGTGAAAAAGAGAGAGAGAGTTAGATTGGTTGATTTTTACATGTCGGCTCTTGAATTATTAATGTCGAACTTTTGTATCGGTCAATTCTTTAGTATGTCAGTCAGTTAAGTGCCATGCGCGATACACGCTTTGGGCGATCATGTCTCGAAAGAGACATGACTGACTGGGCAGAAGATTATCCCGCAGTAGGTTGCCATTGCTTTCTGCGGTAGACTGGTTGCCGACCAAGGCTATAGAACCCAATCTGTCCTATTATTTAACCCATAACTGGAGGGAAGAGACAGATTAATACCTTTCCCAAGGGTATTTGCGCGTAAGTGAATGCAAGGAATTCAACTGGAATTCGAACTCGGTTCCCCGATTTCTTGTTCCGAGCCGATATCCTCTGCGCCACAACGCAGTTATGGTAAATTAGATGACCCTCACTAACCATTGTTCGACACCAAAGCGCTCTAACAAAGAGTCAAATAAGAAAAGCAAGAGACAGAGAAAATGTATTCATGTCAGGAGATTTCTGAGTCAATCTTCACACTTTACTATAAGGATCAGCTGTCATTATTTTTTGACAATTTATTTGTTTCTAATCCATTTTCAGTTATTTTAAATCGAAACATATTTCTTGAATTTGCAAGAATATATATTTGTAAAGAAAGGAATAGATTTTTTAAATTTTGAATCCGACAGATTTTTATAACACAAATGTTATTTTTAGTGGATACTCGGAGTAGACGCTCCATTTATATATTAAACAGTATATTTTATTTATTTTCGTCTATCAGCCTGAATATTCCAGTAATCTTATTAGAGAACATATGCGCTTTCTGGCAAGATTCGAACCTGCGTTGACCTCTCTGCTCCAGAGTGCGGCAATGATAAATAAACGGAGCATCTACACAAATGCGAATATCCCCTAAAAATTATATTCAAGTCACAAAATAGGTGATGAAAACCAAAAGTATTTAGTCGAAACGTTTAAGTAATAAAAAGGATGAAGAATATATATATATACTTCCTTAACCCTTTTCGTTTGTTAAGCTAGACATGCCAATTTTTTCTCCTCTTCACTTACAACTCTATCTAAAAGTAAAAACCAAAAATAGACTGATTTACAAAAAAAGTTTTGTTACGTATATTTCTCAAATATTAACCGTATTTTTTATTTCTCTTTTTAATCTTATTTTTATTCTCATTTTGAATATGGACTGTTGCAGAGGATACGTGAGCTCTCTCTTAGGCATTTCATGTTGAAATGTTTATTCAACTTTTGTTGAATTTTGAAAATTTATTTTAATATATATATATATATATATATATATATATATATATATATATATACGAACTAAATCTAAAAATGAGCCAAAAGTTGACCGCGGTTTCACTCACCGGATTGTCAGGACGATCCGGTGAGTGAAACCGCGGTCTACTTTTGGCTCATTTTTAGATATAGTTCGTATCTTTGCTCTGCTTTCGTACTTTCGTACTTTCGTATCGAGCTCTTTTTTGTTAAGGTTTTCGTCTTGGGTTTTTTTTCTTTCAAACACGGCTTTTGCTTTGTTTGTTTCTTTTTTTTTTATCCTCCTTTACCCATTTGGTGTTACCTTTTGGGTCTGACGACTTTGTTTAACGTTTTGTTAACGGTAGAACTTTATGATTTTAATCATTAGTGATACTGTTTTCTTTGTACGTTCTTCTACAATAATAATAATTATATATATATATATATATATATGTGTGTGTGTGTATGTGTGTGTGTGTGTGTGTGTGTGTGTGTGTGTGTACAGTGTGTTTATAAAAGTTGGTGTGCATTTTAAAGAATTTATAACTTTGTATTTGTGATAGAAATAATCTGTAAAAAATGTTATAAAGTTTAACGTACCTAGTTTTAAGTATAATTATTGACACTAATGTCATTTTAAGCATTACTGTAAATCAGTCGTCAAATGTTTTCCGTGAACTGCAAAATCGTATTACCCTTTATTGCTAATAGTGGAGAACATGTGGAAAATTAAATAAAATTTCAATAAAACCTTACAAATTATAGAATTACTTCTCTCTAATCATATTTACAAATTATATCTATCACAAATACAAATAGAGTTATAAATTTGTTAAAGTGCATACGAACGTTATGCACACCCTGTGTATTGCGAGTGAATATCACATTAACAACCTATTGATAATAATAATGATTTGTCTACACACAAGTCCTATCGTTTAGCCAAAATCTGAAGATAGATGATGGATTCATACCTTTACTAAGGGTATTTAGTCGTAACGCTTAAGTATATAGCATTAACGTTATATTGAGAATAACAATGATTAGTCTGCATAGATGTCATACTATTAAATCCACAGCAGGTGCTAAGGTAATGGATCCATACCTTTACCAAGGGTATGTAGTCGCAGGTAAATGTGACGAATTCAACCGGAATTCGAACTAAGCTCTTCAATTCTTATTCCGAGACGCTATTCATTGCATCTCGCGCACCTACATGTACAGAGATCGTCATGTCGTATTCTGGAATAAAAAAATGAACCTACTGCCTTTCACCGACTGCTCCCCAAAATATTACGTAAAAGGAGATAAGATATTTCGATGTTGATACTGATTTTTCCTACATAATATTCTTTTTTTTTAATTTTTCCTACATTGAAGAAGAAAGTTGTTTCACTGCACACATTTATCATTGATATTAATAGCGTTTTATATTTCATTTTTTTATCCGAAAAAGCGACATTACTTTCCGAAAAACTCAGCATATTCAAAAGTTTTCTGCATCAAGTCCACGTGATGTTTACTCTTGAATTAATTGCATTAATCTTCCAGGCTGGATGATTATCAATTGTCATATGTTTTTATTAGTTTGAAGTATTTATTTTTGCTATTTTGTTGAGTGAAAATTGTTCATAGAGACCGTAAGAAAGGAAAAATAAGACGTGACAGAAAGGAAGAGACGTTAAAAAGAAGAATAAATCTTATGAATGTGCCCGGAATTATACGGAAAGGCGGGAAGTGCGAGAAGAGAACCTGTGAGGTAGAAGTGACGGCTGCATTTGGTTGTTTTGACTATAAAAGCGTGGGACCTTTTTGCCAGTCTTGTTGCTCAAGTAATTTCTAGTAGAAGGGCACCAGGTAGATGAGCTCGAAGCCATGAAAATATTTGTAGAAGAGACAGAGGAAAGCGATATCCCGTCGGTGAGTAAGTGGCTGGAGTCAAGCTACCAAGTCGGGATCCTCTAGATCCTGTCGAGAACCCAGGTGCACACGACTAGATATGACAACAGTATTCAATGCCTAGACAGATGGTTGATTTGTATATGTGTAAGATAGACTCAGGCGAGAAAAACATTCTGATCGGACACAGTGACCCAATCATCCTAGCAGTAGATCTAGTTATTGATTCAATGTAATCTTTCCACTTGAGATCGGAAGAGAGAGTGAGGTCGAGGAGGCGCAGTGTATTGCTTTTGGGGAGACTAGTTTGAGCCATGCTGATGAGAGACAGGAGGGACTGTCTATGGTGGTTGACGAATAGCAGTTTCGTTTTGGATGCATTAAAGATCCAAGCCATTTCTTATAACAATCCACAACCGATTGGAGATACTTCTCAAGACCAACATCGAGATTATCTTTGCAGATTTTTTACTGAGGCGGAAGTAAATGGTGGTGTCATCAGCGTAAATGCTTACTTGGGATTTAATCACATTAGGGAGATCCTTTATGAAGATCAGAAAGAGCATCAGATTTAGGGTAGAGTACTAGGAGTCACCTTTGTTTGTGTGATAGGATTTGCAGGCATACCTGTCAATACAACTTTTCCTTATGCGGTTTGATAGGAACGGCTGGATTAAACCAAGCAAGCGTCCAGTAATACCATACCAATGTAAGTTGTGCATAAGACCAGTGTACCAGGCCCTATCAAATACTTTGGAGATATCCAGGGCAACGGCTCTAGCTTCGCTTCGCTGTTCTTATCGACGGCCTGGTGTATGTACTTGGTGATGGTCGTTACTATATCAGCATTAGGCCTGGCAAAGCGGAAGCTATATTGTCTGTCCGAAAATACTTTATGGGCGGCGAGATGCTGAACTATTTCAACATTGATGATAGCTCCAAACACTTTACCAAAAATTGTCAGGAGGTTGATAGAGCGATAATTAGAGCGTTTCAAGTGTGCTCCCGAGTTCTCAAATACAGGAACTACAGAATAGAATGTCCAGCAGGCAAGAAAACAGGAAGCAGAGAGGCAGTAATTATAGTGTTTAGAGAGGACAGAGAAGAGTTCAGAGGCACATTTCTCCACGAGAATGGCAGAGATTCTATAGCCTCCGATCGCCTTATGAGGACAAGTTTTGAAATTATGTTAGAGAGCAGAGATGTGGTTGTGTAAACATCCCTCAGTTGAGCACAATTCTAGGAAGAAAGTCGGGTGCGGATACTCCAGCACCATTATTAAGACCTGCTGATGAGAAAGAAACCTAGAAACCCTTCGTAAATAGCAAAAAAAGGATGAGCCTCTACTCCTGTTCAAGAGAAGAGGGAGGTGTATAAACCGGGCAATAAGAGCCTATCTATTTCTATGGAAAAGAAAAACATATAAGTAAATTAAGTTGAAATAAAATAAAATTTTAAAATTACCATGTTTAAACTAGTATAAGTCAGTATAACTTAGTATAATCTATCAATGATGCAATAAAGGCTGAAAAAAAAACTGGCAAATGTTTATTATTGTCCCTACTGCAAACGCTTGGATTCCCCATGTTAAACCGATCTTTTGCTAGACGGGCGGTATGTTAAATACCATCGTGTCGCAATCAGGCAGTCTGGTGTCTGGCTCCCAACAGTCAAGCTATCTATCTTTGAGCAGAGAACGACTCATTCGGGACTCAGTCTACGAACTGACTCGGTTGAGAAAAAATAGATAAAATATCTGTCTTTGGGTAGGTTTTGATTCAGTTGGTTCTTGGTCTATGGTAAGTAACCCAGCTGAGATAAATAGACAAGCTCTCTGTCTTAGGACAGAGTCCAACTCAGTATTTTCTCCGTCCAAGGACAGAGATTCACCAGAGAAGAATAAACAAACTCTGTACCCTATCTGGCGCATACAGGGGCTGGGGAAAATTTGACCACTGGCCTGAGTGCAAGCGCTCGTCTTCCCTGCGTTAAACAATACCACATCTCTTCTCAGTAATGTGGGAGATGGGCAATCACCATCCCGTTTGAGTCAGGCAGTCTGCCGTACGATTCGCTACTGACAAACTCTCTGTCCTCATTCAGAGAACCATTCGGTCAGGGCTCGGTCTACTGACTATGAGTGCATGTGCTCGGGATCTCCACGTTAAGCACGACCTTGTGTCACACCTGGTCTCAGTGGGGAAGTATAGGTAAATAACAGCACGTTGCAGTGAGACAGTCTGCTGTATTGCTTGGTATTGTCAACTTCGTAACAGTCAATCGCTCTCTCTCTCTCCCTCTCTCTCTCTCTCTCTCTCTCTCTCTCTCTCTTCGAGCAGAGACCTGTTCCTCTTCTCTCCAACATGTCCCATGACTGCTAAAACTTTCACAAATTCTTTCTACATTATGTACCGTAGAAATTTTAGTTGTGGTTTTCTGATTCCTATAAATATTTGCCGAAATTTTAATCCATTTTTGATTTTGATTAATCAAAAAACGCTCTGCCTGCAATTTCGTATTTATTTATCTGGGGTTATTTTCATCCCTTACACAGAATGGACATTATTGTATATATATATATATATATATATATATATATATATATATATATATATATATATACAATAATTGCAAATGTTTACTAATAGACTCCAATTTTAGTTCTACATACACACGCAGAAAGAAAGAAAAAATACTAGATTTTAAAATTAAATACACACAAGCTAGGGTTAAATAGGGACTTAGGTGCTTTGAATCTTTACAAATACTTCAATAACTAAACTTTTTTAGATACATTTAAAAATATTTTTTAAACCTTTTTAGATACATTTAATTTTTTTTATTATCTAAAACAAATTTGCAAGCATTATTAAAGATAGGTTTACGTTTACAAACATAATTTTAAAAAAATCTGTCGCTTTCAATGTCACTTGATGTAAAAACAAAAACTCTCTCCACAAACGCGTCACGTGATATAAACAAATGCGTCACGTGATGTAAACAGACTCTTCACTGACGGTCTCGCGAAATCTCGTGAAATACGTTACTAATTCAAATTTTAAAATCATTTGTTTCTGATGAAGGACCGAGGGCGGTCTGAAATATAAAATATAATAGTAGAAATAAACAAATACTGTAAAAAAAAAACACATTTTTAAACTCAAAACGTTTTAATATTCTTTCCTATATATATATATATATATATATATATATATATATATATATATAATGCTGAAAAAATGTAATTACTTTTTTTTGTAGTGATATTATAGCATACTTATATTTTAAATTTTGAATATATACTTTGTATTGAGCACTTCTTTAAGAATAGTGTTTTTTAGATACGGAATTTTATTCCATCCGTACTTACACTATATATATATATATATATATATATATATATATATATATGTGTGTGTGTGTGTGTGTGTGTGTGTGTGTGTGTGTTTTATATTTATAAACGACTAATATTCCTCGCAACGTTAATGCATATAGGCTTACATAAAAAAGACAACATTTTTCTATTCAAATAAAAATAACTGAAATTTCAAATAAAAATAAACAAAGTTTTCACCTAAAGGCTTAAGTTTAAATTATCAATATTTAGCTCACAGAGAAACATTTAAATGCATGGAAACTCAAATAGAAATGACAAATATTTAACACCGGGGCAAGTAAATCTTTTTTTTTTTTTTAATCATATCACCCCGAGCAAGGCGGTAACGCTACTGATGTGCAGGGGCTACGTAAGAGTGAAAAGATTGGAAAAGAGAACACCGGAAACCACATCCTAAACAGAGAACAAGGGATGAGCCTCTTCACCTGTTCAATAGACGTGGGTGGAGTGTGAACCGGGCCATAAAGACGACTAATATTTACCGAACTCCAACCAAACAAATTCTTAAACATGCAAATAAAAATTACCAATTTTTCTTAACATACCACCAATCAAACAAATGCTAATAAAATCAAAAGTAACCACTACCATAACTTATAACTGATTATAATCAATCCCTACAGATCCGAAAATAAATAAATAATATTTATAGGTCAGTCAGTTAAGTGTCATACGTGATACACGGTTTGGGCGATCATGTCTCGAAAGAGCAGAACATTGTCACGCAGTAGGTTGCCATTGCTTACTGCGGTAGACTGATTGCCAGGCAAGGCTATAGAACCCAATCTGTACTATTTTTTAATCCATAACTGGAGGGAAGAGACGGATTAATACCTTTCCGAAGGGTATTTGTGCGTAAGTGAATGGAACGAATTCAACTGGAATTCGAACTCGGCTCCCCGATTTGTCGTTCCGAGTCTATAGGTACCTCTTCTAATTCTCTGAAAAAAAAAAAATAGAAAGATGGAAAAAAAAAGGTCCCGAACTTGACAAAAACGAAGTATATCGACAAAATGTATGTTATTATCAAGAGCAAAGACCAAAGTATTTATTTTATTTTTTATTAATTTTTCATTCCTTTCTAGGACATTCAAATTTTTAATTAAAAATCTTGCATTTTTTTTTTTTTAGCCTCAGCGTTCGACCTAATATTTTCTATGGCTGTTTTGGCACCTTTATTTCTGTAAAAAAGATAAACTCATTGAATTGGAAATACTTGCAAAAATCAAATAATTGTCAGATTTTAATGAAAATTTCAGAACTAGTTCACAAATTAATAAAATAATTTGTTTTTTTTTTTGTATAAAATCTTGGTAAAAATA
The DNA here is from genome assembly GCA_037127315.1 of Ascarosepion bandense. Lineage (NCBI taxonomy): Eukaryota > Metazoa > Mollusca > Cephalopoda > Sepiida > Sepiidae > Ascarosepion > Ascarosepion bandense. Next base: position 2,622,345 of record JBBBDQ010000397.1, read on the forward strand.
GTTTTTACATAAGTTATTTCCCTTCACTTGATTTTGTGAAATTTTGAGAAATTGAATTATAATTGAAAATTTCTTTATTAGAAAATGTAAAACCTATTTTTTTAAAATAATTACTCATTTACCGGAAATCTTCTCTAAATTATAAAGTAAAAATGTATTATAACTATGACATCATTTAATTAGAAAAGATTTTAAGTTCTTTTATAAATACGTTTTGTTAAGTACACTACTGTCCTAAAAAAAAACTCGATGTTTAATTAATTTTTAAAAGAATTGTTTTCCTTTATTTAATTTTAATTAAATTAATTATTTAAATGTATAAATTTCTGCATTATCTTAACTGCGATAGGTGATATTGTTTTAAAGTGAAAGCTATATTTATTAAGCAAAATATTTAATGGAAAAATCCACGCTCCTCTATTTTTAAAATATTTATAATGAAAACATCTTATATCGCCACACAAAAGCTGTCATGTTTCAGTACTATTAAATGGACCTCCTCAGGCAATCGTTAGTCAATGGCAGAGGAAATTATTTTTATGGAAATAAATTAAACATTTCGATACCTTTTTCTGACAATTGAGCATAATGACAAAATTAAGAATATTCGTGTGGGTATGTCTAGATTAACCAATAAAAAGTAAGTCTATGTTGGATGGGGAATAAGATTGGAAGGTGGAGCTGGTTGAATAAATTAATTTATAGTGGATTCTCTTATCGTAAAATATAAATGGGTCAGCAATGGATGGTGCCCTTCTTTTTACACTTATATGCACGCTTGCTTTGTGTAATTGTGAAAAAAATCTGGTATGGGAAAGACATTTAATTTGTGGTTTCTTGCGTGTGATACTAGTCTAGCTTTGCTGCGTGTGACAGAGCCACATTGACAGATGAAATTTGAGAAAGCAGGATATTGATAGCGTCTCTGCTTCAGAACTTGACAAAGATGATCACGGTGTGTCATTCTACTGTCTTCAAATCCCTTCAACTTCATTGAGTCATGTCATGTCTCAGACATGACAAATTTATATATATATATAGAATAAAAAGTGCGAGAAGCCGTGAATGTTTTGTTTAAAGTGCAGATTTTGTGTTGCTGTTATTATCTATATTAATTGCTTCTTGGATGTTGCATTAAGTGCCCATAATGGTATTTTTGGCGATACACGTGTTTCGAGTCTAAGGTTGACTCTCTTCAGGTGAATAAACTTGTGACTTCACATGTAGAGATCCGTTTGCTGTTCAAGGTATCGTGTATAAATAGATAAGTCAAAGGGTTTATATATGTGGGTTTTTTTCACACTCGCACTTTAAGTTTCTTCTGGCGCCTTCTTTATGTGAAGAATTTGATTTAGTCATTATACTTTAAAATCGTTTTCTACTGGTCATCTAGTTCTTTTTATTGCATTAGGGATACTATTAGAGCTTAGTGTGTGTGTGTGTGTGTGTGTGTGTGTGTGTGTGTGTGAGAGAGAGAGAGAGAGAGAGAGAGAGAGAGCGCGTTTCTTTTTTCATTAGAATTTCATATGTCTGTGTTTTAAGTTTTTCATGTTGTTTTGTTGAGGTAACGGTTGTATTTTTTATAAATATTTCTTCCTACATTATGAATGTGTCATAACCTGCATTTTGGTAGATAGGTATTACTCTGAATTTACCTCCACTGAATTCATATAAATGTTGGAAGACACAATTTCCTGTTGTTGTCGAGTTTGATATTAATTCTGTGCACGGCTACTCTTTTGTTCAGGCATATTTTTACGCGTTTATCGCATCATGTTGCATACGCCACTTCTTTTTTTGTTGCTTTTGTGACTCCCTGTGTTGTGTGTTGCTCGAATTTTGATGAGATTAGGATGTCTTTTTAATTTTTGGGTTGGTGTTAATTATTTTCGTTGTCTTTAAAATTTCCTTAATGTTTTCACTTTCGTTGAGTAATTCTCTGTGTGTTTTGATCTTTGTCATTAATTCTAGAATGTTTTAGTTGTGTGTGGAGACGTATGCTAGAATGTTTTCTTTTTCATTTTTTTCATTTTTTATTCCGGAGAGATTCTAATGATATTTCTTCTGCTAGTTGGAAACCCTTGTTTATTAGGGGAGTGGGGTGTCCTCTTATTTGTAATGTTTTTCGTTGTTCCGCTAGGCGTATTTTACGAAGGGTTCGTCAGCTACTATTGTGCAAATACGTCGTGCTAGGAAGTAGGGGATGGATTTTAGACAACTTTTACGATGGTCACTCTTGAAATGGAGATATCGTTGGGTGTCTGTTGGTTTATGGTAAATATTTGTGACAATATGATTGTTATTGTTTTTATGAGCATCTCTAGGAATGGCAAATCTTTATAACTATATTGTAGTGTAAACTTGATTTTGGGGTGCAAGTTTTGTAGTAGATTGTGTAGTTTTTTTTATGTCTCACCATGTTGATTTCCAAAGGATAAGACAATCATCTAGATATCTCTTCTATGATTTAGTGAATTTTGTTTTTATGTGTTCCACATACTTATGTCCTATTTGGTTTTATAGGCATTTTTCTAGATAGGCTAGGGTGAGTGTTGCATATGTTGGTGCCATTATTGTCCCCATCACGGTACCTGTTGCTTGAGTATAATTTTCGTTGTTAAATTGGAAGGAATTATTTTCTAAAATTTGTCCTATACTTTGTATAATAAAATCTTTTGGGAAGCGTGTGGGAAGTATTTCTGGATGTTTATCAATCCAAAATGTAATAGCGTGTTTTCCTAGTTCATGGCGTATTTTGTTGTACAAGCAGATCGCGTCAAATGTTGGTATGAGTGATATATATATATATATATATATATATATATATATGTTTGAGCTCTCTGGAGAAGAAAATTTTAAAAACAGTTTCCACTTCGGCTATAATGCGTGACTCTTCAGAAATGAATTGAGTTCTCTCGGTGACTGGCGTCTGTATACACTGCTTACATACAGGACGTTAAAGTTTCCCTTCTCTGACCCCATGCGCCGATGGCTTAGGGAGTAGAGACTCCGACTAACACCAAATCGGTCTAGTTTCGTTCTCGGCCAAAAGCAAGTGGATATGTCTAGCCACACTGATGAACTGTGATACAGCGAAACGGGCTTGTATGTGGATGACTAATATATATATATATATATATATATATATATATATATATCTGTGTGTATAAAACAATAGATATTTACCTATACAATAAAACAAAATTTCAGGAAACTAAATGAACATTTTCTGTCTCAAAAATTATCGATTTCCATTTAACTCTATACATAAACATACCTACACATGGTTGCCTCTCTTCAAACCAAGTAAATAAAAAAGTCTCTTATATAAATTTAGGAAAAAAGGATGTCAGCCAGATAGATTTTGTTACAAAGCAAAATAATTGAATGCTGAAAATACATGATTTCATCATTTTAAATGACACTAAAAATCCCGGAGAATTAATTCCAGATTAAATGTTGTGTTAATATGTAATCAAGCGATCTCGAGAGAACAGTTATCTGCACCTGAAGAATTTTGCACTCTCCCGGTACAGACCTAGGAAAGATATTTGTGAAAGATTGACGGTTGACCATCCAGTACGTCTTCCCTATCCACGCCACCGAAGTTGTCCAATGAAAAGGCAGAAGCCAATAAAACTTGGCACCGGTGTCGTCGCAGGATTTTCCAGAACGAAACTGAAATTATCACCAGACTGCCTCAAGAAATCCTGCTTCGAAGTGAATTCAGGGTTGTCTTTCTTCTAGTTTAATTGCCAAACATGGCTCAATAGCCCATACTGATCTACTACTTACGCAGACTTACTGATTTTTCATTGAGAGTATTTCTTTCTTCTCGGCCGGTTGCTATTTAAGGTTATAGAACCTGCACTCTTCTGCCACTTACACATAGCTAGAGAGAGAAGTGACGGACGGACTCATACCTTTCCCAAGAGTATTAGCACGTTAGCCGAAGGCAGGGTAGAGTAATGGATTCAGGTTCAGATTGAGGAATCAGAGAGCCGTATAGATAAACTAGTTGGTTAAAGATGAAAACGAAAACCCAGACATTTTATGGAAAATAGCAATCTGGAAAAAAATAGTGACAAAAAAACAAGGTGTTTAGAAATTTCAACAAGGTTTAATCAAATGTATTCTGTAACTGCAAAAAGAAAGACCGAACTACTTTTTTTATAATCGCATCGCCCCAAACACCGCATTATACGGCCACTGTTGTGCAGGGGATTACATAGGAGGAAAGTTATGGGAAGAAGTGACAGGTTATAGGGGGTGTCAGGAAGTGGGTAAGAGAAGGATGAGAATACTGATGAGAGTGGAGTGGACGGAGAAAGGAGCATAAGAAAGAGGATTCCGGTTAGTTAGCTAGGAGATGATTATTGACTTTACATCTAAATTCTTGGAGATTGTAGCTGCCGGGGAAGCAAGTAAACGGAAGGGAAGGTGAGACGTTCGAGAAAAGAAGCTAATGGAGTAGAATTTGCGTTTACAATTTATTGTTTTCACAGTAAAAGCATGGGACCTAGTTGCTAATCTTGCCGCTCGACTAAATTCGTATATAGGGGCACCACTGAGCTAAGTTCATCGGAACAGAAGCCGTAAATGTACTTGTAGAAGAGACTCAGGGAAGCCACAATGCGCCTGTGAGAAAGTGACTGTATCCGAGCTGACAAGTCGGGATCCATCACATTGCAGATTCTTCGTTGAATTTTGTCAAGGACCCTAGGTGGATAGCAGGAGCACCCGAGCAGATATGGCAGCAGTATTCAATGCGCTGGCAGATGGTAGATTTGTATATGTGCAAGATTGTTTCAGACGGGAACAAATTCCTGGCCCTGCACAGAAAACCGACCTTCTTAGCAGCGGATTTAGCTATGGATTCTGTATAGACATTCCACTTGAGGTCTGTTGTGAGAGTTAACCCGAGGAGGCACAGTGTTTTACTTTCAAGGAGATTAGCCTAATCCATGCTAATGGGGGGGTATGAGCGATTGTTTGTGGTGATTAATAGATAGCAGCTTCGTTTTGGAAGCATTAAAATTCACGAGCCATTTCTTACTCCAGTCCACCACGGATTGGAGGTCCTTAATTTTATATTAGTTAAAAAATTTAAGATGTAAATAATATTAAAAGACACATTGCATTGATAAAATTTGAACAATGTATCTTGCTCGGTATAAATTTCTGGTGCTGTTGAATCTGTTTTCTTTTATTATTCAAAATACGGTATTAAAAATAAGATATAAATATTTTAGCATTGAAAAACAAATCGAATCACAGGGATCACTGAAGCTCTTTCTGTCAACGCTGATGTTCCCAGTGTAGCATGACACGGAATGGTAGCACCTTTCAGGTTCCCAGCTAAGTAAAAATATTGAAATCCCAGACAAAAAAAAAAGATTATATACTTTTACAAATACTTATATATGTATAGATCACGCCCCAGAAGAAATAGTCAAATGGTCTTTGCTGAACGATCTCAAGCACGGGTCCGCTCGGATCCACTCAAATGCTTAGGTTCTACTCTGATGAAAAGAATGTCATCCAGGACCAGACGAGCAACAAGCAAAACAACAGGTGGATCTGCAAAAACACCGAGGTGGTTCTCGTCGTGAAGCATACGAAGTTTCCCTCCAACGTGGTCCTTGGCGCAATCTCCTGCGAGAGGGACGTCATGCCTTCGTTCTTCTTTTAAAAGTGCCTAAGAGTCACCGCTGATATGTATCAGGAGGTGCTGAGAGGCATGGTGAAGCCCTGGATGGACAAGATCACCACTGGACGCCCCAATGTCTTCCAACATGACTCCGCTTCTGCACACAAGGCCAAGACCACCCAGCCGTGACTGCTCAACAGTGTTTATCACCACTGATCACCGGAGTTGTGGCCGCCCTCCCCACCCGACTACAACCCCCGTGACTATTTTTTCTGGGGATGTGATCGAGAGCAAGGCTAATAAACATGCCCACAACACGGTCGACTCTCTGAAAGCTACCATCGTGAAGGCGTTCGCCGCTATGGACAAGGGCATTGTCGCCAAAGTATATGACTCATTCCACGCCTGCCTTGAGATAGTCATCTCCGCCGGTGGTGGTTACATTGAAAAATAATCTACTATGTAATTTTAATTGTTGCCAAATAAACTGTCGGGTCTCTGCATATACAAATTTTGTTTGTATTGCGTATTTCGTTTTCTTTTTATCAAGTATCGGATTTTGCTGCAATACCCTATATATATATATATAACAGCATTTCACCCCAAGCAAGGCAGTACTACCACTGTTGCGCAGGGTTTGCATAAGAGATGAGTTATGTGAAAGAGGGACAATTCACAGGGGGTGCCATAAAATGGGTACGAGAAGTATGAGAAGACTAGTGTGACGATAGCTGTATGAGAAAAGAGTGGAAAGGAAGAAGAGCATGATACAAGGGTTGTCAGGGAAAGGATACGAGTCAAAGAGATAAGAGATGACCATTGACTTTGCATTTAAATTCTTGGAGAATGTAGCTTCTCAGGGAAACAAATATTCGGAAGGGTCACAGAACAGATTGAAGGCAAGAAGAACAGAAGAAAACAAAGCATAGCTTACCTCGCGAGGTTGAGTGAATGGATATCAGAAAAGAAGAGATAACAAATAAAAACACAATGTAATAAAAGCTATATAACAAAGAAATTGTGGAAATCGTCGAAGTCCTGAAGGAAATATAGTACACGGAAGATGATTTACGAAGTGTTTAAAAAAATCCTTTTTTTATTTATTTATTTATTTTTATTTCTTTATTTATTTTTTTTGCTTTTATGTCGACAATTCATAAGAAGGAGCAAAAGTCTGTGTTATAAAACAGCCATGTTATAAAAAAAAGAATTTGAAAACGTTACTAAGAAATAGGCAGCAAATGATGTTAAGAAAATATATAGAACAATGTGTTAGGGGCAAATAGATAGATACTGTCAGTTGGAACACGGATAAAATAGAAATTTACAAAAGTGGCTTAGAATAGAAATTGAAAAGGAATGATTTAGAGGAAAGAAAAGAATAATTGAAACATAATAAGTTAAAAAAAAAAGAGTGAATAAAATAAAATAAAAAAAAATCCAAAAAAATGTAAAATGGAAAGAAGAAACTTTAGGATGAAGAATGTGTGAATGAATCAATGAAAACCAAAAGATTCGAAAAAACGTTTTAAAATATAAACTTTTCAGAAAGAAAAATCGGAAAATGAAACTACAGTGGAACTTGCCGGATGCGACCCTGTTCGTCAGCGACTATCTGCTACTAACAACCGTTTTTCTATGCACGAACTATTTGCTAATTGATCCCCAGTGAGCGACCACCTCTAGAACGCAATCAGCGACTAACATCAACGAGTGAAAATCCCTGCTCAAGCGACCGAATTAAAAAAAAAAAATTTGGGCTGTACACTCCCAACTTCTAAATTAGAAGAAATTAAATGAGTAATCTATTTCATTTTGCTTTGATCTGAGTCAGGAACACATCCTCATTGTTTTGTTATTGTAGTGTTGTATCAAACTGTTATTACTTTTTGAATTGTACATTGCCTGAGTTCATCTCACGGTCAAACGTTGTCTGTTTTATGCAACATGTATTGCATTTGACAAGTTAAAAATATTTGTCGCGGTCTCTGTACCGACTTGGATAAATTCAGGAATGGGGAAAATCACCCCTATGTCTCTTTCTCAATGTCTTTTCGTTCCTTTATTATTTCGTTTTTTTTTTGTATGTTTTATCTTCTTTTTTCATGTATTATCGCAGATTCTCTTTTAGTATCACTCACTTCTAAAAAAAAAAAATTGAAACCGTATACGTCGCGAATTTTTCCAGTCAACATATTTTATAATAAATGGGTACTACACGAAAAGAAAAGCAATAACTGTCTTTTTAAAACCCAAACCATTTTGAATAAATATTTTAGTCTCTTTTGTTGACCGTTGAAAATATTTCTTTAATATATTTTTTAAACATTTGAAATTAATTGTCCTGAATTGGTTTCTTTAAAGTTAGGCCATCTTATGTTCTCATTTATTCATTACCAGATTACATGGTACAATTCTAATATGTACATTCTAGTTAGTGGAATATAAGTTCCTAGCGTAAATAGTTAATGATCATGAGCCTTTAGTGAGCGACTACCTGCTATATGCGACTAGGTTTTGATGGTAGAAGGGGTGGTCGCATACGACAGGTTCAACTGTATTATTAATAAATTATTGAAATAATTGATTAAAACAAAGAAATATACTAAAATAAAATAAAAACAAAGGATGAACGGAAGAAGAAATAGAAAACAAAAGTAGAAAAATAAATACAACAAAGAAAGACAATACAACAGATAAAAAGACAATATGAACTTAAAAGAAAGGAAAGATCGGAAAAGATTTAATGAATAAATGAAAAACAAAAAATTGTCGAAAAAGTATATAAAATATAAACCGCTCAAGAAAGAAAATAGGAAGAAGTAATATTAAAAAAAAAATTATGTCTCTCAAAAGTACGTTAATTAGGTAATGAAAGAATGAAAGAAAGAATGAAACAAGGAATGAATGAATAGCGGAATGAATGAATAAATCAATTGAAGAATGAAAGAAAAGAAGTTTTATGTTTGCCGAAAAACTGCTAATTCGGAAAGGTGAGAAAGAAAGAATGAATCAAAAAAAGAAAGAATAAAGAAAGGATGAAAGAAAAAATAAAATAAAAATTGGAAGAATGAATTAAAGAATGTATAGCGGGTTATCCATTCTTTTCCAGTTTATATTGGGGGTCCGTTCTAGTGAAGGGTAGTTGTATATTGTTACAGATTAACGGAATTTGGCCTCGTTGTAGATAGCCCACTATAAGTCATAAAATGATTATATGTCAAGAAAACAGATTGAGTTGAAAAATAACATTTTATATATACACATATCAATAAAGGTTTTTACAATTAAAGTACTTCTTGAAGTAGAGGTCCAACCGACATTAAAATCTTCATGGCAATAAAATGCTGAAAAGAGAATTAATACTTAGGAATGTGGGAGCGTTGTAAGTAAGGAATATCTTTGATGTATTCGCTCCTTAGGTCAGTAAGTTAGTTTTGAGACAGCGAAAGATAAGAGGAGAGGGAAGGGAGGCTAGGATAGTATGCCGCTTGACGTAGGTCAAGGGGATACTGATTACACTCCTCTCTCTCTCTCGAGTCAGTCCGTGTGTGTGTCGGCCTGCGTCGGTCTGTCTGTCTGGCGATGCTTTCTATATCGGCATTTTATATATTCTTTTTGGATCGTAGCAAATCATTTGGAAACTCATATCCGTATTTGATTCTGGGCTTCCCATTGGCCAATAAATAAAATTCGCGTAGGCTCGCAAACTGGAAATGTAATATTTAATTAAATTTTATTTTTCAACCGGAACATCTGCGCGAACCCGGATGCGCACCGACTACTTTTGGTCATTTGCTTTTTGGTCGTCAGAGTGCGAACATCCGGTCCAACGTTATGCTTGGTCGGTATCACCACAAATGACAGAAAGAAATATAATGATTTAAGAAAAAATAGGAGAGGAAGTATATTTTTAAAATAAATTAAAGAAAAATAGTATAGGAATAGAAAGAAAAAGTAATCAAGAAAAAACCAACAAAGAAGCACACACAAAATAGTTTGTAAGAAAACGAAAACAAATGATAGATGAGTAATTAAAAACAAATATTAGAAAATAGCATTACAACTGAAGAAATAAATCTCTTTTCCAATCTTCTCACTTTGTTTTTTTTTCAATTGGAGTAGATAGATCTATCTATCGCCCGGTTCACACTCCACCCACGTCTATTGAACAGGTTAAGAGGCTCATCCCTTGTTCCCTGTTTAGGATGTGGTTTCCGGATTTCTCTTTTCCAATCTTTTCACTCTTACGTAGTCCCCTGCACATCAGTGGCGTTACCGCCTTGCTCGGGTTGATACGATTGAAAAAAAAAGAAATTAGATAAATCTGTAAGAAAGCAATAGAAAAAGAAAGACAATTTAAAACCAAAGCTTAAAAAATGGATTAACTAATATTTCACTAAAACACAACACTGAGAAAAAGCCAAAAACTTCGAAATTAATTGACCCAAAACCCCACTGGGAAAATAGTAGCAGACGACCTACTAAAAATTTACATTCTTACTATCGCTTTAAATTGCATTTGTATATCTCTGAGTTTGATATTCATGAAGCTGCCTTTAATACAACACAACGCTACACATGGGAAACTTAGCTTAGAATCGTGTTACACCAAACATGTTTATTAACTGTCTACCTTGCAGATCAACATTCAACAAATTGGGTTTTGGTCTAGATACGAACATTGAACCCTGGCAACAACAAATAATGTATTGCTAATTTATTCATGAGGATAGTTTAAATGCTATGTCTGCACAATGTAGATTTTATTCTTCCGTAAAATATGTGCAAAAAGACCGAGCTAACAAATAAAAGAAAACATGTTTCATATTTAATGATCTTGGGAAATCTCGCAGTGAGTGAGACGAACGACGAGAAATTGTAAGTTATCTCTCCACCAGTTTTAGGACCTAGTAAGTTAATTTAACATCGCATCAACATTTGTTGGCTAATTTAATAACGAATACGTTTTATGAAAGAAATCACAATGAATAAATATAAAGTTAGTTAAGAGTGCAAAAGGCACAGGTCTAGTTAAAATGGTTTTACCTAGAAAGTAACTGTTAGCCAGATTCGAACCCACATCTGAAAATAATCAACCTGAAGGATGAACAAAGAATTCAGTTAATTTCAACGTTGATGGTATGCATTTTTTTGTACACAAGATGTTCTGCTGATTACTTCAAAATTCTTGTGGTTTATTGATGTCTTGTTAGTGCATTCCGAAAAAAAAAAACAACAAAAACACTGTCCTTGACAAACCATTCAAAACATGTATTAACTTACGACCATATCACGTTGAAACATCGCTTCCAGTACGATCATCGAAGTTAAGCAATCTCGAGGCTGGTTTACATTTGTTCCGTAAAACATCTAGGATCTAAGATGGTTGGTGAATTACGTCACAGAAATCAAATCACACGTGTCAAACGCGACTAAAATATTTCTTATTAAAAAAAGGAAAAAATGAGACTTTATATTTAATTTTTATTCCGACATTTAGCGTCACAGAAATCAAATCACATGTGTCAAACGCGACTAAAATATTTTTTTATTAAAAAAAAAAATAAAAAAAAAAGGTTTTATATTTAATTTTTATTCCGGCGTTTTAAAAATTAATTTGGTCAACAAAAAAATGTGAATATTTTCCCCGTAATTTTAAAACAAAAGAAATATTAAAAAAATTTTTTTTTTTTCAAACAAAAACAAAATATGTAAAATAAAAGGTGGCATCTTCTCCAGCTATGGTGCTAGTAGCTAACGCCAGAAAAAGAATCAATTTATCAAATAAGCAAAACATGAATTGCTTCCAGCCGAAACATCATCACAGGATTCATCGAACATTTTCGAACTTTTATATTTTCTACTGCAGTATGCTTTTTTATTTTTCTCAATATTGGATAAGTCAACACTAAATAAAGGACACTCAAGACCGATTTTCTTTGTGCATTTAGCCTCTGATTTAAACACGAAATATGAAGAACACTTAAAATGTGCACACATATATTAGATTGAAAAATTAACAAACAATTGTAGTTACGTCAAACCTTACAGGTTACTCTAAATTTGACCTTTTTTTAATCAGTTCACCACAATCAAGGCGGTACTTCCACTTGTGTGCAAGGGGTTAAAAGAAAGAAGAGCAAAAAGAAAGAGGAACAAGATACAGGAGAATCGAGGAAGGAATGAAAGAAACATCAGTATCAAAGCGATAAAAGATGGCAATTGATGTTGCACTTAAACTCTTGGAGATAATCTATAAGAGAAGCAAGTGTATGAAAGGGAGTTCAAAGGTGGGAAGTGCGAGAAAAGAAAATGAGAATAAAAGAGGCGGTTACATTTGACTGTTTTCACTGTAAAAGGGCAGGACCTAGTTGCCAGTTTAGTAGCACGAGTAAATTCGTGGAGAAGAGGCACCACGGAGATAAGCTCGTCGGAGCAGAATGCCTGAAAATATTTGTAAAAAAGACAAAGAAAAGTCATATCCTGACAGTGTGAATGTGGCTGAAGTTGAGCTGCCAAATCGGGATCGGTCACACTGCATATCTTCGTTTGAATTTTTTCGTGCATCCCGAGGTGAAAAGCAGGTGCGTTCGACCAGATATGGCAACAGTATTCAATGCACGGGCGAATGATAGATTTGTATATGAGCAAGATAGATTCTGACAAGAAAAAATTCCTGGCCCGACACAGTGACCCTTCCTAGTAGTAGATGTAACTATTGATTCGATGAAGCCGTTCCACTTGAAGTCGGCTGCGAGAGTGAGAATGAGGAGACGCAATGTACTGCTTGCTGGAAACTAGTGTAACCCATACTGATGGGAGATAAGAGAATTTGTCTACGGTGATTAAAGTTTATGAATTTTGGATTGGTGCCGAGTTCGAATTCCAGTTGAATTCCTTGCAATCACTTACGCACAAATATCCTTGGGAAAGGTATTAATCCGTCTCTTCCCTCCAGTTATAGGTAAAATAACAGTGCAGACTGGGTTCTATGCCCTTGGTTGGCAACCAGTCTACAGCAGAAGGCAACCTATTGCGGGATAATTTTCTGCACAGTCAGTCATGTCACTTTCCAGACATGATCGCCCAAAGCGTATGGCACTTAACTTACTGACTGACTGACTGACTGAATTTGTTTTGCTTAACGGCACATCAACATCTATCGGTTATTTAATGCCAAAAATGTAGGATTTTAAGTTTTTTTTTTAATGTTCGGTTATAGTGAGAAGGATAATTTAGTCAGATTTTAACAAACATTTTGTTTTTATTCTTTTTTATTTTAGAAAACTGAAAATGTATTCCAGTTTTGTATTCAAAAATGTTTTGCTGAGAACTTCTTTCTTTCAACATGTGTTGTGGTAATAATTTTTTCTTCAAAAATGTGTATTTTCGTCTAAAAGTCTATTTTTATACTTTCACAGTGTTTTGACCCCAGCTTGGGGGTTAACTATTTGCCCATAGCTGGGACCTAACAGGTGCTAGCACTCCAGGTCAGGGTGAACCTGCGAACAACAGCAATTAAGAGGTGGTTCCATGCTCATCACACTCTCCCAATCAGAGGCCTTGCTGCCAGATGCAGTTTAACGACATGCCCAAGACCAAGCACTTAACTGACAGACTAAAATATATATAGCCTCCGGCGTGGGATAAACAAGTCTAAATGCGAATTTCTAATACTTACTTTCAAGCAACCGCTCCCCAATTGGCGTGTTGATGCAACACGACCAGTTTTGCTAAAATCACGCTTTATATACTAATCGAAATACAAGCCTAGTCCTCTTCGAGGGTAAGATAGAATTACTGCTATGTAGTGACTTTAATGTGCGTTGTGGTGCATTGGATATCGGCTCGGAACGAGAAATCGGGGAGCCGAGTTCAAATTCCAGTTGAATCCATTGTATTCACTTACGCGCAAATACCCTTGGGAAAGGTATTAATCCGTCTATCCAGTTATGGGTTAAATAACAGGACAGATTGGGTTCTATAGCCTTGGTTGGCAACCAGTCTACCGCAGAAAGCAATGGCAACCTACTGCGTAATAATCTTCTGCCCAGTCAGTCATGTCTCTTTCGAGACATGGTCGCCCAAGCGTGTATCACGTATGGCACTTAACTGACTGACTGACGAGATGTGCTCTTACGCGCAAATACCCTTGGGAAAGGTATTAATCCGTCTCTTCCTTCCAGTTATGGGTTAAATAACAGGACAGATTGGGTTCTATAGCCTTGGTCGGCAACCAGTCTGCCGCAGAAAGCAATGGCAACTTACTGCGTAATGACTGCCTAGTCAGTCATGTCTCCTTCGAGACATGATCGCCCAAGCGTGTATCACGTATGGCACTTAACTGACTGACTGACGAGATGTGCTCTTACGCGCAAATACCCTTGGGAAAGGTCTTAATCTGTCTCTTCCTTCCAGTCATGGGTTAAATAACAGGACAGATTGGGTTCTATAGCCTTGGTTGGCAATCAGTCTACAGCAGAAAGCAATGGCAACCTACTGCGTGATAATCTTCTTCCCAGTCAGTCATGTCTCTTTCGAGACATGATCGCCCAAGCGTGTATCACGTATGGCACTTAAATGACTGACTGAGTGACTTTAAGCTAGAGCTGAGGCACTACATTTGTGTTCTTGTGCCAATATAAGATCAATTCACAAATAGGATGAAATCTATTTCGATACAGAAAAGAGAGACAATGACGTTTGAAGAAAGTAGCGAGAGCAAAGTAATTGAATTAAAGTTTTTTTTTTTTTTTTTTCGTTTTCAAGTGTCGAAAGATTAATTTAAATTCAACGGTTGGACTGAACGTAGTTTATTGAGCAGTGAGAGGGTAGTGGCGTCTTCGTGCTGACTTGACTGAGCTTCTTGACCTCGCTGTTAGTGTTAACTGATCGTACTTCGTCTCCAAGTGATTTATTGTGGAGCTGGTGATCGGTCAGATAAATAACTTACTCTCATACCCACTGCCTCACGCCATGCGATAAATTCTTGGCTGCATTTCCACACGTTTGTTTTTTTTTCTGTCTTTTTTTTATTTTTAACCAATTTTAGATTTCTACCGTTTTTTTTTTATTTATTTCCTTGTTTATTTCTTTTTCTATACTTTTTTTTTTCAAGCTTCTCTATCTAAGATTGTCATACTTATTTTAAGACTTATATTAAAAATGCAGTTGTCTCGAGTTTTGTCCGAAATGTATCAAGCGGCTTAATATCAACGTGAAATAGACTACCTATGACAATGGTGTCAGAAGCAAGTGTTCTCTTTGGGACATTACAGGTCTCATCATTTTGCTGGAAGTAACCATAAGGGACATGTTTCTAGTTTCAATTCTCGTGCATTTTGCCAGTGGAACACTCTTCTGTAATGTCAATCGCTATTTTCTTTGTTCTCCAAACATGTTATTTTTATTGTCCTTTCTCCTTGCTAAAGTATTGTACATCTCTTTCACGCCGAGTAAGCCATGGGAATGACAAGCAGAAAAAGTTGTCTATGGTGATTAAACGGAAGCAGTTTTAGTGTTCAAATTTTCAAGCCCTTCATTAATCCATGATTGAAGGTTTTTTTCGAGATCAGATGCCAGTTTTCTAGTAAAGTCATATGTAACTTCCTTTTTGTGGAACTAATTGTAATATCATCTATTCAAATTGTATAGCAAGATTATTCTGAGAACCCTAGAAGTTATGTCAGGATTCGTCCTCGGAGGCTACATTTTAAACAATATAAGGTAATCAGATGATACAGTACTGATAGCAGACACGGAAAGAAACTACAAGACCTCCTACAGAAGGTAGCTGAAAAGAGTGACAAGAAAGGACTACAAATAAACTGCAAGAAAACCGAATGCATGGTCATCAGCAAATGCATGGTCATCAGCAAAATGCCCAATGCAGGACAGGGACACAAAAATCAAGCAGATACAAAAATTTAAATACCTGGAAAGTGTTCTAACAGAAGACGGAAAGTGCGACACAGAGATCCGAAGGCGAATTGGCATGGCGAAGGAAGTATTCCGGAAGTTGAGAAAAGTATTAAGAAACAGGACAATTTCGCTAGAAACAAAGAGGAGAGTACTGGATTGGTATGTCATGTTGGTTCTTCAATATGGCAGTGAATGTTGGACAGTATCTTCAAAGATGAAGGAAAAAAAGGATCAGCTGAAATGTGGTTCTACAGAAGGATGCTGTGGATATCATGGAAGGAGCAGGTGAGCAATGACGAGGTTGTGAAAAGGATGGAAACGAAACGAAAATTAACACTGAGCATCAAGAAGAGACAACTAAAGTTCCTGGGACATTTAATGAGGAAGGAGGGCTTGGAGAACCTGATACTAACACGCTAGATAGAGGGAAAAGGAGACAGGGGAAAGCAGTAGATAACATATTTGAAGAACCTGATTAGATGGATTACGGAACGAGGGTTGCATAGTGCAACAGGAGAAAGCGTACTAAGAGCCACCAGGGATAGGGAGATGTGGAGAGCCACGATCGCCTACGTCCTGAAAAGAAAATGTCACATAAAAGATGAAGAAGAATCGTAACATCAAATGTATCATCCTAACTAACCGTTCCTTAAATATATGTAATAAAAGCTGATGAAACATGGCTAATATACGATAGTCAATTAAGTTCTATACATGATACACGATTGGGTGATCATGTCTCTTACGATCCATGACTGACAAGGCTGAAGATATCACGCAGTACCGTTGCTTTCTGCGGTAGACTGGTTGCTAACCAAGGCTACAGAAGTCAATTTGTCCTGCTATTCAACCAGTAGCTAGAAAGAGATTAGGTGGATGAATATCTTATTATTGTGCTTAGAGGAATGCAACGAATTTGATTGGAATTTGAACTCGGCTCTTTGATTTCTCCTTCCAAGCCAACATCCATTACACCACAACGCATATGTTAACAAGATAAATCGCAACAATTGAACACAAAAGGTCATCTCCATAGAAGAAAGGCCATGTTGTGCATTTGATGAGATTGTCGAGGTGTTATTCATATAGAATTTTAAAAATGCAATGAAACATTAAATACACTTTTATATTTATACGTTTAGTGGTATCCAAAAAGTTTTAGTGGAAGATTGCTTTGGTCTCGCCAAATGAAAAGTGTTCTCTTCCATAAAGACGCAAGACGGATTGCAGAAAGAATAACACAGAAAAAAACGCTAACCACTCTTACTGATCACTTTCCGCTATGTAACCCCCTAACCACACTTTCTCATCACTTTCCCCTATGTAACCCCCTAACCACTCTTTCTGATCACGTTCCCCTATGTAACCCCCTAACCACTCTTTCTCATCACTTTCCCCTATGTAACCCCCTAACCACTCTTTCTCATCACTTTCCCCTATGTAACCCCCTAACCACTCTTTCTCATCACTTTCCCCTATGTAACCCCCTAACCACTCTTTCTCATCACTTTCCCCTATGTAGCCCCTAACCACTCTTTCTGATCACTTTCCCCTATGTAACCCCCTAACCACTCTTTCTCATCACTTTCCCCTATGTAACCCCCTAACCACTCTTTCTCATCACTTTCCCCTATGTAGCCCCTAACCACTCTTTCTGATCACGTTCCCCTATGTAACCCCCTAATCACTCTTTCTCATCACTTTCCCCTATATAACCCCCTAACCACTCTTTCTCATCACTTTCCCCTATGTAACCCCCTAACCACTCTTTCTCGTCACTTTCCCCTATGTAACCCCCTAATCACTCTTTCTCATCACTTTCCCCTATATAACCCCCTAACCACTCTTTCTCATCACTTTCCCCTTTGTAACCCCTAACCACTCTTTCTGATCACTTTCGCCTATGTAACCCCTTCACCACTCTTTTTGATCACTTTCCCCTATGTAACCCCCTAACCACTCTTTCTCATCACTTTCCCCTATGTAACCCCCTAACCACTCTTTCTCATCACTTTCCCCTATGTAACCCCCTAACCACTCTTTCTCATCACTTTCGCCTATGTAACCCCCTGCGCAACAGTGGCAGTGAAATGCCTTGCTTGGTGTGAAATGAAAAAAAAATGAAAGAATCGGGAACATGATTGGTCTGTTCTATCCCAATATGTTCAAAAATATTGATTATTAGGAAGATTCAAGTTTCAAGAATTTGTTGAATGCTTTTTACACACCATAACCTGTTGAATATTATTAAAAAAATACCGAAGAGCTTTCTGGTGAGTTACAATGAGTCACAGCAAATAATGTTTAAAATATAAGGATATTTTATTGTCATAGGACTTGTGAGTTGTGGTGTAGTGAATATCGGCTCGGAACGATAAATCGGAGAGCCGAGTTCAAATTCCAGCTGAATTCATTGCATTCACTTACGCGCAAGTACTCTTGGAAGAGGCATTTATTCAGCTCGTTTCCATCTAGCTATGTGTTAAATAGCTAGACAGATTAGGTTCTATAGCCATGGACGGTAACCAGTCTACCTCGCCCGGACATTAAAAGGGTTACTGACGGATCTTCGATGGCCTATGCTCCACTGGGAGTGGTAAGGTTTAGGTAGCACTAGCTATGAACTTTTCCAGTCGTTAACTAAAGTATTAACATTCATCAGGAGATTTAAATAAGAAAATAGTGAATTTTTAACGGGTCTTTCGTGTAATATATAGCTGTATTTTATTTTTTGAAGACTGAAGTTGCCACAGAAAAACGGAAATTATTTATGATACAATTGAATGGATCTGATTAAATACAAAAGAATGAATATGTAACCCAGTTGGAGTTGTTCTATTTTGTGACCAGAAGTAATTTTTTTTTTTCAAAAGTATATTTTTATTCATGTCACTACAAAGGGCTCCAGATCCTGAATTAAAAGAAAATTTGAATTATATTTTTATGAAATAGCCTCTTATAGACAGATTTCTCTTGGTTTTCTTTGAGGATCAATTTATATTAGAGTTTCTTTTTAATCATTTCACTTCAAGCAAGACAATAAAGTCACTAAGACACAAATAGTTACGGAGTGTGAGAAAATATGCGTATGAGAAAATATTACAAAGAAGAGAGAACAATAAAATAAAACGAATTACGGATACAGAATGTAACGATTAATATTGCATTTAAATTCTTGAAGATCAAAGTTGAATAAGACAAGCAGTGATTTCCGCAAATGTGAAGTACGAAAGAAGAAATGTTTGGCATATAACTTGCAGTTACATTTAGCCATTAAGATGATGAATCTTTGCCGCTAATATATAGCAGTAAGCTTAAATTCATAAATTATATAAAAGCTCACCAGAACAATTGCAATAAAAATATTTATAGAAAGGGCGTAGAAAAGGTATGTCAGGATGGTGCTAAAGCGACTGAAGCCAACATTTTCAAAGTATCATTTGGATTTTATCAAGAACCTTTAAATATATAGAAGATGTGTGGTGATACCAACCGAGCAAAAGCCAGGGACCGGATGTTTGTTCTATAACAACCAGAAAGCAATTGAACAAAAATCGTCTCTGCGGAGGTGTATTCACGCAGATGTTCCGGTTGAAAAATAAAAATTAATCAAATATCAAATTTCCATTTCGCGAGCCTGCGCAAATTTTATTTACCAGCCAATGGGAAGCCCAGAATCAAATACAAGTATGAAATCCCAAACGAGCTGCTTTTGATCCAAAAAGCAGATATAACAAGCGGAGACACAAAGCATCGTCAGACAGATTGACGCAGAGACCAAGGAAAAGAATGTAATTGATATCCCCTTTACATAAGTCGAGCGGCTACTACGTTTGCTTCCCTTGACTTATCATCATTTCTTCCCTGTCCCAAAAGTACTTACTGATCTCAGGAGCGACTACTTCAAAGACTGTTACCTCACAAACCAACTTACTGACTTACGGACCCTAGAAGTGCTAACTTCAAAATGAACATTCCTTACCTACAAGACGCCTCCGCATTCCTAAGCCTTTTATCTCTTTCGGTTCATTATTTGCCATGAACATTCTAACCTCCGTTGGAACTTTATTTCAAGTATTGCTTTAACTGTAAAACATTAATTGATATGTGTATATATATAAATGTTATTTTATACTCAAATTGCTTTTCTTGATTTTATAATCATTTTATGACTTATAGTGGGCTATCTATGACAAGGCCAAATTCCGTTAACCTGCAACAATTTACAACTTCCCTTCACTAGAACGGAATCCTACTACTACTAGAAAAGAATAGATAAGCACCCGCTATAGATGCACAAGATCATATGTGACAGTAACATTCAATGCATAGACTAATGGGAGAGTTAGAAAAGCGCAAGATAGATCCTGGAGAGAAAGACTGAACTATCGCCCGGTTTACACTCCACCCACGTCTATTGAACAGATGTAGAGGCGCATCCATTGTTTCCTGTTTAGGATGTGGTTTCCGGCTTTCTCTTTTCCAATCTTTTCACTTTCTTTTTTGCTTATTTTTTTAATTGGTGTAGATAGACTAAACTATCGCCCGGTTCACACTCCACCCACGTCTATTGAACAGGTGAAGAGGCTCATCCCTTGTTCCCTGCTTAGGACGTGGTTTGCGGCCTTCACTTTTCCAATCTATTCACTCTTACGTAGCCCCCTGCACACCAGTGGCCTTACCGCCTTGCTCGGGGTGATGTGATTAAAAAACAAATATTCACTTGCACGACCCAAAGAACCAACTTTCCTAGCAGTAAACCTAGAAATTACACTTTACACTACCAAGACATAGCAAGGAGTCGATCGTCCAGAGGTGAAAATCAGTAATATTGATACCTAACCACATCGATTCCAGTAGAATATGGCTCATCGACGTCCTCTCACTATCACATCGCTCTGGTAAATGTCTTGGTTTGTTGCCGTTGATGCTTTTGTAAGGTGTCGTTTTTATAGGGAGGTTTTTTAAACCTACGCAGACACTTTTATATTTCGTGTGAGGTAGGAAGAGATGGATTAATACCTTTCCCAAGGATACTAGCGCGGAAGTGAATTCAACTGGAACTTGAACTCGGCTCTCCGAGTTCTCGTTCTGAACCGATATCCATTGCAACACAACGTACATAGTTATAGATCGTGAAAATAAACTTACATAACAAATTAGAGCATCCTATTAACCCTTATGTTTTTTTTTGTTTTTTTTTCAGATTCGAATCATGGAGGGCTTAATCTATAATAATATATTAAAATAAAAAAATAAACTGCAGATGAAATTTTTTTTTTAATTTGAAAAAATCACATGAGGATATTAGTTATGCGATTCCGTAGGGAGATAAATTTATTATGGATTTATATAGCAAACTGGACCTACTATTAATCTTTTAAAAATTTATTGATTCATTTGTTGTTCATTATCTGTTTTAATCAATAGATATGAAATGATATTTTAGGTCTCAGGGTTAATTGTATCTCTTCACCCTGTTTAGTTATTGTAGATTTATAGTAGAGTCAAAATAAACTGAGATTGGAAAACCGCCCGAATAGGATCACTGTAGAATATGCCAGATTTGTGCTTGAAAGTTCTTGCTTCAGCTATATTAAAATAGCAGCTAATTATTTCATATACAGCTAAATATAAATATATGCTCAGAAAAAAATATCGATAAAAATTATGTAATTTTTTCAATCAATGTTCAAAGCGTTAAATCATTTTATTGCCGTAAGTTACATAACGCCCTCAGAAGAAAACTTTCAAAACTAAGGAAGAAATATACACAGATAATTCTTAGAAATACTTTACCATGAGATGCACACTACCGGCCATAATTATTAGGCCACATCAGTTTTTTTAATGATATATTTTATACTATATCTAGTAATTTTTGCTAAGTGGATCATTGTAAAAAAAAAAAAGAATGGTTCTTTTGTTAATATTGCACAATAATATGTGCATCAAATAAACTGTTCTGGTGTTCAGTTTTTATGCTCTCTTTCCCATGTTAGTCTCCTCTTCTTATTGGTTTCCTGGCTGCCTTGCAATAGTTTGCAAAATAATAATAACAAAAGAACCATTCTATTTTCATTTAGAATTATCCACTTGGCAATGCATACTAAAAATAGTATGAAATACATATTTTTTTAAACCAGGGGTGGCCTAATAATTATGGCATCGATATACTTACTGCCAGGTCATTCTATGAGTAATACTAGTATAATGTATTCCACTACTACCTACTGTTTAACTACCGACTAAACCGATTAACAACCAGCCTGGTTCTTGAAACTTCGAAAGGAATCGTTGTCTTTCTTTGAATTCAGAACACTATAAATTATACTAACGTTTATTTAAGTAAAATTCACGTGAGGCCTGATTAATCAATAAAAATCAAACACGACAAAATAAATACCAGAATTTCTTTTTTCATTTTTCCTTATATCTAATTCTCTGAAGAAGCTGTAAGAAAAAGGGAAACATGTTCGATTGATAAACATTTTCTATTTGTTCTTTATCTTATCATTCGTTATTATGAATAATAAATACATTAGAGGTTTTGATAAGTGGAATCTTATATATTCTCTCAGACTCCGTTGAAACAGGTGATGTTTTAGGATATTTGAGTGATTGAGGATTACCCGCCAAGATAACTGAGAAGATTACAGTAATTTGAAAATTCAAAAGAACGCTATTTTACTAATTTTAGTAAGAGCCTAATTTAGTATTTTCAAGTGAAGCAAGGTAGGTCATTTCCTCGTTAACATTAATGTGGTGGATACTGTGGTGATACCGAGCAAAAGCGATGGACCGGATGTTGCGCTTTCACGACCAAAAAGCAAATGACCAAAAGTCGTCGCTGCGCCGCCGGCTCCGCGCAGTGTTCCGGCTGAAAACTAAAAATTAATTAAATATTAAATTTCCAGTTCCCGAGCCTACGCGAATTTTATTTATCAGCCAATGGGAAGCCCAGAACCAAATACAATGTGAAATCCCAAATGAGCTGCTGTGATCCAAAAAGAAGATAGAAAAATCAGATACAGAAAGCATCGCCAGGCAGACCGACTCGAGGAGAAGAGAGTAATTAATATCTCCTTGACCTAAGTCAATCGGCTACTACGCTCGCCTCCCTTTTCTCTTTCCTTCTTCCCTGTCTCAAAAACTACTTACTGACCTAAGGAGCTAATACATCAAAGACATTCCTTACTTACACGCTCCCAAATTCCTAAGCATTAATTCTCTTTCAGCATTTTATTGCCATGAACATTTTGGACCTATACTTCATGTATTACTTCAATTGTAAAAACATTAATTGATATGTGTTATATATAAAATGTTATCTTTCAACTCAAATTGCTTTTCTTGGTTTATAACCTTTCTTTATGACTTATAGTGGGCTATTTTCAGTCAGTCAGTTAAGTGCCATACATGATACACGCTTGGGCGATCATGTCTCGAAAGACACATGACTAACTGTGCAGAAGATTATCCCGCAGTAGGTTGCCATTGCTTTCTGCGGTAGACTGGTTGCCGACCAATGCTATAGAACCCAATCCGTCCTGTTATTTAACCCATAACTAGAAGGAATATACGGATTAATACCTTTCCCAAGGGTATTTGTGCGTAAGTGAATGCAATGAATTCAACTGGAATTCGAACTCGGCTCCCCGATTTCTCGTTCCGAGTCGATATCCAATGCACCACAACGCACATCCAATGCACCACAACGCTATCTTCAACAAGGCCAAATTCCGTTAACCTGCCATAGTATACAACTACCCTTCACTAGAACAGACTGTCCACTACTAACAGAAAAGAATAGATAAGCAAGCCGCTATAATACTTTACGGACAGATTTTGTATAGTTTTAAAAGTCTTTGGGGTAAACGGAGACGAAATTAAGCTATAAATGATAAACGGAGAAAAACGAGAAATAATGTAAAGAAACCTAGGGACGTAGTAAGGGAGGCTAAAAGAAAACCATTCTTAATTCGTTATTGAGTGTATTTGAATATTTATAAAGACCAGAAGAGAGAAAAGAATTACCGAAATTTGGTCACTGGTCGGACGTAACATGCGGATCAGGGTCAGCGAATAATTAAATTGTTGATTATTAATAAGTAATCATTGGCAAGATCGGAATCAGGTCAAAGGTTTGAAAGAATGAGACGGGGAGAAAGGAGTGAGAATTAAAATGATGATTCATCGTTTGGAGAGTAAGCGGAGATTGCGAACGGAAAGAATGACGGACGAAATTAGAATAGAAACAATTGAAAAAATGAGCGAAAAAATGAAAAAAAGGGGAGAATAAGAAAACGAATTTGAGAAAAGGAAGAGGAATAGGAAACGAAAGAAAGAAAGTGAGATAGAAACAATCAAATGAACAATAAAGGAGAAAGAAATCAGTAACAAGTGAAAAAAGAAAAGCAAAATAAAAAATAACAAAAAAGAAGACATTTCTAATTAATTAAAGAACGAAATTAAAAGACGAAAAGAAATGAAGCGATGAACGAAATAATTTCGAAAGAAAGAAATATATGAAAGAATAGTGAAATCAACAAGGGTACGATAAAAGAAAAGAAAGAGTGATAAAAATCTGTAAAAAAAGAAAGAAAAAAGAAAGAAAGAATGAAAAAAGGAAGAGTGAAAGAAAGAAAAAATTGATGGAAAGAATTGATAAAAAATGAATAAAAAGAAAATCGTAAGATCCATTAAAGAAAAAGAAAAAAATGAATAAAAAAGAAGGAAAAAGGAAATTGTAAGAATCATTAAAATAAATAATTAGAAAATAAAGAAAAATAACTGAATAAAGCTTAAAATAGAAAATTTAAGGAAAAACAAAAACAAAAAAACTGAAAGAATCATTAAAGAATAAAATTAAAAAATAGGGAAATTCCCGAATAAAAAGTAAAAAAAGAATAATCGATAAAGAAAAAAAAGAATCAGTAAAGAAAAAGGAATAAAGATATCAATAATAATGGAAAAAAAATCAGAAAATGAAGAAAAATTAAAATTAAAAATGATTAAAGAAAATAGAAAAGGGAATGAATAAAATGAAAAATAAAAAATCACAGCAGAAAAAGAAAAAAGAATCTAGGAAGAAACATGAAGCAAATTTTAAAGAGGAAAAAGAAAAGGAAAATGATGAAATAGTGAAGAATAACAAAACAGAAAAGAGAAAGAATGTTTAAATGAAATTTAAAAAAGAAAATTATCAGAGGAAATAAAAAAGTAAAGAAAACAGAAAAGGACCGAATCAGTAATGAAAACAAAAATTAAAATGAAAGAATTCTCAAAGAAAATTAAAGAAAAATATCAATAAATAAAAACGAATATCTGTAAAGAGAAAATCAACAAAGAAAAAAACGGACAAAGGAATCAGTGTAAAAAAAACGAAGGAAAAAGAAAGAAAAAAAGAAAGAATTGTTAAGTGATGGAAAAATACAAAAACTCAGTAAAGAAAAATAAAGATTATTAAAAAATAAATAAAAAAGAAACAATATAATAGTAACAAAATAAAAGAAAAAGAAATAATCAGTAAAGAAAAACGAAAAAAAGAAACAATATTGAAAGGAAAAAGACAAAAAAACAGAAAAGAAAAAAATAATCAGTAAAGAAAACGGGAAAAAGGCTGTAAAACAAAAAAAGATAAAAGAAAGATATAGTAATAATAGAATAGGAAAAAAGAAAGGATCAGTAAAGAAAAAGAAAAATATAGAATATGTACAAAAAATAAAATAAAATAAAAATTTAGAATATCTACAAAAAAAAAATAAAACAGAAATGAAAAAAGGAATACTCAGTAAAGAAAAACGAAAAAAAGAAACAATATTGAAAGGAAAAAAGGAATACTAAGTAAAAAACAGTAAATAAAAAAAGAAAAGAACAGTTAAAATATAAAAGAAGGTAAAATAAGGGGAAAAATACAAAAGAAAATGTTGTTAGGAAAAATGATGAAGAAAAAGAAAGTAACAATAAAAATAGAAAAAGAAACACTAAAAATATAGAAATGTAAAAGAAAGAGATAAGAAAAACAAAAAAAAGAATCAGTAAGGGAAAAGAAAATATAGAATCTGTAAAATATGAAATCTACAAAAATAAAGAAAAATAAATAGTCAGTATAAAAATAAGAAACAGTAAAAAAAAAAGAAATGTAACAGAAAACAGTAAATTAGAAAACGGGAAAAGATAAAATGTTAAAGAAAACGAAAAAGATGGAATCTGAAAAAAAAAGAAGCAATAAACATGAAAAAGGAAGAAGCAAAAAAAATGAAAAAGAAATAATCAGTAAAAAAACGGAAGCAAGGAACAAAAATAAAAAAATAAGAACAAGAGAAAGTTAACAGAAAGACATAGTAAAAATAAAGCGGACAAAAGAACGAATCAGTAAAGAAAAAAATGCAAATGTCTGAATAATCGAAATATTCAAGAAAACAAGAAAAGCAAAATAAAAATCAAATGCGATAATAAAAAAATCTAAGCGAAATAAAATGAGACCGAAAGGCTTCAGTGTCTTTATCTGATTGATCAAGTATCGATTCAGCTGTCTACACAAAGAATCTTTGTTGAAAGGCAGTCAGCAATTCTGGTGAACCGAAAATGGCCAACTGCCAATGTTCGTAGCAAATGCCGAAAACCCCTTTATTTCGTTTTTTATAACCAAGCGTCTGCATAAAGTGTACAATACCATTTTGTAAAGACACTTAATCCAGAGTCATATGAGTTTTTAAGCCATATACTTTACAGGGTAGGAAATATGTTTTGCAACAGGGTTTATTTTCCAATTCTAACCAGCATACGACGGCTTTCTTAATTTGATTTCGGGGTATTAATGTTTTGCTTATATTTTACAGGTTTCTGTTAAATTTTTGATATTTTGGAATCATTATATTTTGAACAGCATACATAAACAACGCCTATATTACAAAGGACACAAGAGCGGTACAAAGCAATTTGCCCTTCTTGATTGAAAAAGATTCATTCTCTCCATCATCTACTTATTGTTCATGTGCCGTGTCCCTTTAGGGACGTAGGCGATCATGGACTTCCACATGGCTCTGTCTCTTATCGCTCTTAGTAATTTTTCTCGTGGTATCGCTTCCAAGACCCGCTCTGTCAAGCATTTGCTCAGACCTAACAAGTACGTCTCGCGCTGCTTTCCCTTGTCTCTTTCATTTATCTGTTCACTTTCTTTTGATAACTTCTGAAGAAGGTCCTGCATTTTCCTTTCCATGTCTGCGATCAGCACCGTGTCATCCGCGTATCTGATATTGTTGAGATTATGGCCGCCAGTGAGGAATCCTGGCAAGGCTTCTCTTTCTCTTATAATTGCTTCGCTGTATAGGTTGAAAAGATCCGCTGAGAAAACACATCTTTGTCTTACGCCCCTTTTTATTTTTGTATACCTGCTGAGTTCACCTCCTATCCGTACACTAGCGGTTTGCTGCCAATCTAGGTTCTTGATTATCCTAAAGTCTTTTCCGAAAATGTCGAGGTTGTCAAGCATCTCTATCAAGTGTCAATATGTCGCACTTTGTCAAACGTTTTTGCGTAGTCCACAAAGCCCAGCTGAAGGTTCTTCTGCATTTGTATTGCTCATTTTGAGCATGAATATCGTATTCCTTGTTCCAGTATCTTTAACGAACCCGCATTCTTCTTGTCCTATCTCTGGACAGATTCTGCTGCGTGGTCTGTTCATCAGAATCCGGATGAGGAGTTTTTTACGTGGCTCATTAAACTGATTGTTCGATGGAGTTCACATTCCTTTGCCCCTGGCTTCTTAGGTAGTGTTATGACGATTGGTCTGCTTTGGCCTTCCGGTATATTGCCGCTGCTGTAGATTTTGTTTATTATTTTTGTTAGTCTGTCAACACTAAATCTTCTAGGGACATTAATATCACTATTACAAACCCGTCTGGTCCCGCTGCTTTGTTTCTCTTCAATTTGGCCATTGTCGATTCCACTTCGGTTTTTAATATTCCTGGTCCATTCCTAATATTGTGCATTGTTGGTTGCTCTCTGTTGTCATGGAAGAGATCTCCGATGTACTCGTTCTATCTCTGAAGTAATTTTCTTTTTTTATTATTAGTGTGCCATCTTTTGCTTTTATACATCCTGTTGCTGCATGTATTTTGCCCTGTTAGGTATTATGTTTTGGTGTATTTCTTCATTATTTGTTGTGCTCATTATCTCGCCAGATTTAAATACTACGGACTACTCGAGTATGGTCCTTCTTCGAGCCAAGTGCTTGCGCAATATCACACTTAAATCCGGATGGTCTGAGGCGGGCTCTCCTTCGTGAATTGGCAGAATTCGACCAGGAAATAGTGCGTGTCTGGGCCACTTCTTTTTTCAAGGGTCTTCAGAGGGAAGTTAAGGCTATAGAGGGTAACAGTGGGTAGAAATCTGGCAAATTGAAGACCAATGCATATAGAATTAAATAACTATTTTTGAGCATTCGTTTTCCTTGATGCGGCAAATTGAAGTTTCTTGATTGCATAACATATTCCCCTCCTTGTACAAAATAGAGGCAATCAAGGGCTCCCCACGTATTCCTTTTGCTTTACTATTATTTTTGTATTGTCGTGTTTCGGATGTGCGGTGTGGCGCAGTGGATATCGGCTCAGAACAAGAGCCGAGTTTGAATTCCAGTTGAATTCGTTGCATTCATTTACACAAAAATACCTTTAGGAAAGATATAAATCTATCTTCTTTCCCTCCAGTTATGGGTTGAATAGCAGGACAGATTAGATTCTATCGTCTTGAATGGCAACAAGTCTACCGCTGAAAGTAATGGCAACCTACTGTCGCAAAACATTCTGCCCAGTCTGTCATATCTTTTTCGAGACATGATCGCCTAAGCGTGTATCACGTATAGCTCTTAACTGACAGATTGATTGTCATTTATACTCGTATAATATACTGAAGTGGTCACCACTAGTTGAATTTAAGTGTTCCTTCTCTAGACTACTTTACACACAAGGCTAGAGAGACCAGTTTACTCTTTCATTTAACTTATTTGGCGTGCAGTCAAGATGGGGATCATTGAGAAAAGTCACACAACGGTTAAACATGGAATTTGAAATTGACTCACTTTTCCGTGACATACTTTAGGCTACTAGCATGTCTGATTAATTTTTAGCGTGAAATTCATTTTAGTTTTAATTCGTAGAAATTAAAAACTGCATTTACTCTGCATCGTCACGACTTTCCGAACCATCGAAGTGTCGTCTCTGATTTAAGCATGTAACAGGTTTTGTTATCACTGTAGTTACATATTATTCTAGCAAACCATTCCACCTGGGGATTTAGTTTGATCTTCACTGGTTAACGCAAAAACATGTCAGACTAAGGAAAGTCAAAAATTCCTGTTACGATATTTGTGGTGGCGTAAAAATTATTAACGTAGATAATGAAATTGACAAGCCGGTTTCAAATTCCGAAGTAGTTCCAATCACTTTACAGTAATGGTAACATCGTTTATTAAACATGTTTACATTAAATTAAATATGGTTATTACATTTGTAAATTAGCTAATTCCATTCAGAATATCCTGAGTATGACGATAAATTACATCGAGGATAAAATATCTGACTGGAGAAGCTTCGAACCGAGTCTTAATTGTTTTTTATTCAAAGATACACCCTTTCTCGACGTAGTATCACATGTTGAGATCTCAACTGTGCGAAAATAGTAAACACTTAAACAGAAGCAAATCACTATAAAACTACTAAGAGATTAATGATAAAACATATTTATAGTAAAAATACAATCAGGACAATTTTAAAGCAAAATAACCGGCAATAAATTTTTAATGAATGTCAATAATACACTGTATAGTAAAATGACCAATAATATATTTTATCTCTACTTGAAATTATATAATTGCGTTCAAAATATATTTTGTTGAAGCCATATTGCATTCAGAATATTTACATTAAGGCATTATATAACCCACAGAGTTTGATATACCGCTAAACAACAACAATCCACGAAACAACCAACGTAAGAGAACTCTTTCCTGCCATTAATCTGGCATAACTGAAAATTACTTAAAGAAAATAAACTGTATTCAAGAATATATGTTAAATAGAACTACAACATTAAACTCACGTATTACCGCTTCTAATAATCATGTCAAAACTAATATACATATATATAAAAACGGAATATCGTCTACCGTCCATTCAATTGTAAAAACAGAATAACATATATCATGTTTTTATTACTTTAACTCTCAAAAGCAAATTGAATGCCAGCATTACATGACACGTAAAATGCTGATATACTTTAAACAAACAGATCACATCTAATCAAATTCCACTGAGGAACTGTTCAGCAATAATTAGACGAACAGTTATTGCTACTGTTTGTTGAAATACATAAAAACTTTTTTTTATTAAAACTATAGGACAAGAACCCATGTACATTATGGCCAATAACTGAAGCACAAACACGTAAGAAAGGCCGACAAATAAATCTTACAAATTTAGTCCTTTCGAAAAAGCTTTTACAATTCTGCACAAACAGTGCTTAAAATTAAATAAACATTTTCTGGAACCTGATTTGATATGACAAGTTATGGGCTTTCTAGAATGAACGCGCGGTTAAATTCTAATTGACCAAGAAAAGAGATGAGGGATCAGGTAAATGAGTATATTTCCGCGCAAAACACAGGATTTGGTGTCAAACATAAGCCATAAAATGACTTGCGAGAGTAAAAAAAAAGACGTCTGCGAAAGGATCTTGAGCGACGAAGAATATCTTGCCTCGACACACGTTACTATGACAACGGCAGAAAAGGAGTTAGCGACGAGATTTTGGACAACAACAAGTCCTTGCTTTGACACTCTTTATCATGCCAACGCGTCAACCAAGGATATTTTTTTTAAATTGAAAACATACAAACCTAAGACGAAAGTAAGGCATGGTTCCTCTGTTTTGCTCACCGTATTTGAAACTGTTGCTACCACACACAATCAACCGGTAGACACACACATATTTCAACAGCAAGCGCGACCTCCCCCCACACACACTAGCACATAATTCTTGGCGTAACATACCGTTTGATTTCTTCCCTTACAACAAAATCACTTCGAACTTTGCAGAATCACATGTAAAAAATCATTAAGAGCAATAATAATTTTTGTCTTTGCATGGCCGTAACAAGGAACAAAGAAATTAATATGTAAATACATGTCTCTCTTTGTATAAATGTTAATTTGATATTTAGCTTGATTTTCACCCTTTTCTGCTAGAATCTGTTCTAAGTATTGTTTATAATTTTGTGTTTTATATGTGGGCAAGGCACTCAAAATTTTTCACCAAATCCAGAAGACGAGCCCCATTAAACAGATTTCACAAATTTAACTGTTTCAATTCCAATAAATATTATAGATCTTCCCAATATTAACGAGAGTTTCCCTTCAAACAATTTTTAGTTTTAGTTTTTTTATCGGCATATAAGCATCTATATGTTATTTAATGCTGAAATCTAAGTATTTTGCATGAAATTTCTTTTTGGGATAATATCTTGAACCCGGTTAATGTTTCAGCAAGAATAATACAAAACAACCAAAATAGAAAATAACGAATATATATTAAACACGGCAAAATACAACACTTGGAACTTTGTTAGTAAAACAATAGTACAGGTTAGTGTGTAATATTATAATTCGACCCTCGAACTGGGACTCGTAATGATCGTTACGGTAAGCCGTGTTCGTAGACGACTCTAGGCTATGTTCAATGCGCTCTCTTCAGGCTACTCTCTGAGGTTACTAAGGCTAGCTACCCGGCTATTTCGTCTCACCTCTTGTGAGAGGAGATGCATGTAATGGTTGGAAGACTTCATTCCGCTGTGCGTGATGCCACTATGACAGACAATAATGTTTTTAGTGATACAAGTCTATATTGTTCCATAGCTGGGAGGATATTATACTTTTCCCAAGGGCATTTGCCCGTAAGTGAATATAACGAACTCAATGAGAATTAGAACCCGGCTACTTGACTAACAATTTTGTGTCATTTTCCATCACATCACCCGCACATCTAAGCATACTGCACTCAGTATTTCTAAGAGGTCACTCATCTAGTTATTGACCCGTATCAACGTTGCTTATTTTCAATGATCGTACGGGATCCTGTTTCTCAAAGTGGTGTGTCCGTAGGCAGAAATGTTATAACTCTTTCAATATTATTATTAAAATTAATGAAAATTCCATTGTAAACTTTTATTTTTTTATTTTTTTATTTTTTTTTGTTTTTGTTTTTGGCAAATTAACAAATTTATTATATCAATAAGCGGGTTAACCGGCGTATCCTGTGTATTATATAAGAATAACACCAGTAATGTTCAAATTCATGAGCAACAGCAACCGTAATAACATGATCTACATCAACAATAACAGCAATAATAGATAATAGATAAAACAATCAAAGCTCAAACATCGTGATCAAAAAACACAAAAACAGAGTATGCTTTCTTATTGACATACCAGTTCCAGAAGATTATAATATATCTTTGAAGATACAAATTGCAGAAATGTACGAAACACTAGGTCAAGTTGTCCCTTTTGTGATTGACGTATCTAGGACTATTTTCTGGTATATCTATGCCTCACAGGGCGCCTTGTGGCTACATAATACGACTAGATCTACGCGAGTGGAACAGGTGATGTGCAGAGGAAGATGATGTGTCACTAAGCTGTATAGCTTAGATAAGATCATGATTAACCGACATAAAAATCTAAGAGTCGGAAAGGAAAGCAAATATATATATATATATATATATATATATATATATATATATATATATATATACACACATATGAAACCTGTCAAATTCAACTTGTTATCGCAATAATAATTAATTTTGTATATTCTTCTTTGCTTTCTCATGATATTTGTTATATACGTTTTAATTTACGAATACATTTGCTTGTATAAAGAGTATCTTTTCTTCTATGTCCTATGTTCGTTCGTTGACGATCATGGTTCTCCAAAATTTCCTGGCCTTTTTAGTTCTTAATATTTTTTTCTTTTTCTTATCTCAGCTTTACTTTATTCTACCATCTATTTGCTCAAACTCGCTCGGTACATTAATGCCGTGTTCCTCTTGTCTTCATCTGTTCCCTGAGTATAAGGTTTTCCAAGCCCTCTTTCTTAAGTGTCCTAGGAAATGGAACTGTTTCTTTCTGATGTTAAATATAAGTGTCCTTTTGTGTTTCTATTTTCCTTAAACTTCGTATCTGTTCGCATGTTCGGTTCATGGCATTCCCAACATCTTTCTGTAGAACCTTATTTCTCTTTTTTTCCTTCATATGTGAGGAGATTATCCAGCGTTCACTGTCATATAACAAGACTGATAAAGAGTAATTAAATATTTGTTTATGAAAATTTTCTCTGGGACTTGCTAAAGCTGATTATATAAATTTTACAGAATTAAATATTGTAGATTAATGTTTAAGCTGATTACAAACATATTTGAGTGCATGCTAAATACAATCCTTTAAATTATAGAATACATAGAAACATGATTTTCGTGTATTTTTACCCACACTAGTTACAATTCAATTTTGTTGCCATTGTTTATTCTAAAAAACCAATAACTAATGATTAGTCTATTGTTTATAGTTTAAACTCAATTATATCCGCCTTTTTATTCAATAATAATACTTTTTTTATTTTCATTTTCTGAAATTCGTTTAGCTTTCATCACATGTGGCCTCCCAGGGTTCTAGCTTGAACAGAGCACTAAAAACGGACAAACCAGCCCCCCCTAGGTTATAGAAAAAGCCGTGTAGAAAAATAGTTGAAAAACTCTGGTACGAGAGATCCTACTTGAAATGAAAATAGTTTAAACGGTTTTTTTATTTCTATGGTAAAGTCTGAGTAGATAGAAAGGAAATATCAATAGCGGAAAGAAAAACTGAAAGAAACAACGTACACCTACCTCACTGAAAACTATGTCAGGCTAAGATATTATTTCCTAAGAAATCCAAACATAGCGATCCAAATTACAAGATATGATACAGTCATAAAAGTATTTAACTGCACAGCAATAATGGCTTCTTCCTCTCGGTATATTTGCCAACATTACTCTTCTTCTTTATTTTATCTATTTACAGTTTATGGATTCTGCCAGATTCTTTTTATTGTTAATCACCGAATAATTATTTTTTTAAACATTGAAATGAAATTGGAAAAATTATACAGTATTCAAAAAATTGGATGTGCGTTATGGTGAACATCCGTATAATTCCCTCCAATTATGGGCTAAATAACAAGACATATTGGGTTCTATAGCCTTGGCTGGTAACCATTCTACCACAGAAGGTAATGGCAACCTAGTGCGGAATAATCTTCTGCCCAGTCAGTCATGTCTCTTTCGAGACATGATCGCCCAAGCGTATTTCACGTATCGCACTTAACGGACTAATACCTTTATTATAAGTAACACTAGAAAAAGAAAGAAACAATTAATAATCATAAAGTGAGAAGAAATTGGATTACGCCACATGAAGAATAATCTACTGTGTCACTTAAATGACTGTTTTCTACGTTATCTCTACAATACCATTATTTTTCTCATCTTTTTTCATGGTTATCTCCCATACATTTTGTTTATGAGTAACATCTGTCATACCAACTTTGATTTGATTAAAATAAATTTTGTTTTCAAGAGCATAATGTAAAAGAGCCATTTGCTCACTATAATTTTACGCAAGATTAAAAAAAAATTCTAATAATCAATTTCATTTGAATCCCGATAAACATATTTTTCTCCAAAAATCTTGTTTAGATATCATCAGGGGAATTTGAGCTGGATTTTCCAAAGTTTTATTCATTTTTTATTCGTAGAATTCATTATCGGTAGCAACTATCTTGTCTCACAAACACACTTTCTCATGTTGCGGAAGATAACGGACAAAGACCTGACGAACTGATCGGTTTTTGCGCATTTTAGTGGCTTTTAAATTATTCTTAATTCTTTTAAACGGTATGAAACAGCTACACTGAAACTCTCAGTGATAATTCAAAGACGTTTATAAGATTTCCCTAACATCAACCAAGAATGGCAACTGAAAATATTGCAACAATCTACAAGCTAAAATTGTGTAGCCTTATAAATTCACTAAGATAAGTTGGAAAAAATTGGTAGTGTCCACCTATACGGAAACTGAGGCTCAAGTTTGTTATTTACTGAATATATTGTCTGTGTATACAATCTAAAAAAAAAAAACAATACTTGTTTTTGGTGCCATCCAGGCGGACAGTATTATATTTCTAACCATTTCTTTCGTGCGACCAAATTTTGAACGAAATCTTATTAATTTCCAATTTCAGAATCTCGGCTAAGAAAATGGTGTCGTCCAAATCGAGGTTATGCGCTAATCCACCTGACGACCAACTCTATTAAAATAATCATTATAACGAAAGAAGCAAGATACCAGCCATAATTTTGCCCGTATAAGACGCATTTATACTTTCCTTATATAGATTCCATGAATGTCTGGTTATTTCGTTTGCACAGAACGACGGCAACAATTGGATTTAAATCAGGAAATGTTCTCCGTTTTATCGATCGTCGACAATGTCTCAAAATAAAAGAATACCCATTGTTAATTCGGACTTGAAAGTCAATGAGGAAAGAGGGTAAAGTCGAACACAGAAAACTACGAAGAAAAAATACGAAAGACTAAAAAAGAAGGAAATGATATTTTCAAAAAGGATGCGGGAAAAGTGAAAGAAGACATGAAGAAAATGATTATGGCGAGGACAATAATGATATATTTTTTAAAATGCCTTGTTCATTAAAGCTCTTCTTTTTGCTCCATTTTTTTATAGTTTGTAAATTAAAATAAATTCTTGGGAAATATATATTTCGGATATAGTAGAATTGTTTTCCATAGTATATCCATAGTTTTTAGTGGATACCTATATTTGAGTAGACGTTTTGTTTATTTATTGGAATAGATAGACTAAACTATCGCCCGGTTCACAAACCACCCACGTCTATTGAACAGATGTAGAGGCTCATCCCTTGTTCCCTGTTTAGAATGTGGTTTCCGGTTTTCTCTTTTCCAATCTTTTCACATTTTTTTCAATTGGAGTAGATAGAAAAACTATTGCCCGGTTCACACTCCACCCACGTCTATTGAACAGGTGTAGAAGCTCATCCCTTGTTCCCTGTTTAGGAAGTGGTTTCCGGTTTTCTCTTTTCCAATCTTTTCACTGTTTTCTTTTTTGTTTTTTTCAATTGGAGTGGATAGACTAAAGTATCGCCCGGTTCACACTCCACCCACGTCTATTGAACAGGTGTAGAGGCTCATCCCTTGTTCCCTGTTTAGGATGTGGTTTCCGGCTTTATCTTTTCCAATCTTTTCACTCTTACGTAGCCCCCGGCACGTCAGTAGCGTTACCGCCTTGCTCGGGGTTATATGATTAAAAAAAAGATTATTAAAAGCTATATTTGTATATTTGCAACTATCGGCCTGAAGCAAACATGGGAGCAGCGACGACATTTTGGATAAAATAGAAACAAAAAGGCAAAAGGTTGGGCTTACAAAATTCTTCCACATTGCATATTCTCTTTAGTTGATTTTCCATGTCCTCTATGATATTTAAGTCAAGATCTACGAACTTATTGTTTCTCTCCAACACCGAAATACATCCCAATTCAGCCAATGACCAACGCTGCTACAAACAGGTTACCTTACGTCACAACATTTCCAAGGAAATATAAAAGATACATAGATCAAAATGAAAAAGTGAAAAGAAATATACCAAGATATAAAACAGAAATAAAGGAAGAAAGCATTGAAATACAAGTGGAAATTAAGGGAAGAATTTGAACAAAAAATAACGATAGAAATAGATACTTAACATCAGGAAGAAATAGTTGACGTATCTGGTGCATACAACGAAGAAAGGGGTGCGGAAAATCTGATACTCATGGGTCAGATAGAGGGTGAGTTTTTCTTTGCTTGGAATGTCTTCCACTTGAGGCTAGATGCACTAGATTACCCTTAACAGTCAGTTAAGTGCCATACGTGATACACGCTTTGGGCGATCATGTCTCGAATGAGACATGACTGACTGGCCAGAAGATTATCCCGCAGTAGGTTGACATTGCTTTCTACGGAAGACTGGTTGCTAATCAAGGCTATAGAACCCAATCTGTCCTGTTATTTAACCCATAATTTGAGGAAAGAGACGGATTAATACATTTCCTAAGGGTATTTGTGCGTAAGTGAATGCAAGGAATGCAAAAGGAATTCGAACTCGACTCCCTGATTTCTCGTTCCGAGTCAATATCTACTACACCACATCCGTTTAAAACGACCTAGTACTAAGAGTAAAATGTATGTCTTTTACCTAGATATGTAGTGAGGAAGTGAATAGGATATTCCACACCGGATTACGAACTCGGTTCGCCGATTCCACTTTTCGCTCCTATAATCTTGACACTAACCGCAAATCCATAATAGCAACAGGAATAATAAGAAATAGAACAGAAAAGAGATTATGAATTTCAACACAAGGCAAAAGAATAGAAATAAAGACGTAAAAAGATTAAAAAATGTACAGTAACCTGCAAACGACTTTGGTTTTTAATTACTTGTAAATTTTTAATAATTAACATATTGTAAATGAATATTTTGCTTTACATTTTCAAAAAAAAAAAAGAAGAAATATTGGTTGTGTTTAAGCAGTATTCCTACCTAATTATGTTATCCTGTAACACGGGTTCTGAATGAGGCTGGAAGATGTGACATTTCACTCAAAAATATCCGTGAAAGTTTTCTACGACGTCTTATGAATAAAACTAAATTTAACCAAAAAATGCCTTCAATAGATATATCTTAAATAATTTATAATTTCGATAATAACCCGAATTTCCGGAAGATGCCCTATATACTTAATATTTAATGTGTTTACGTTTGTTTTGTTTTCATATCAAGTTTAACGGGTTATTTAATGCCAACAAGATTTTTACAATAGATTTGTCTGAAATAATATATATTCTTTGTAAGAATTAAGTTTGTGGATCAGGTTTCATTTTTTTTAAAGTGGGTTTTATTAACATTCTGATCTAATGTTGGTATGTATTTTTTTCGCAAAAAATGTATTGCTGGCAATATTTTTTCTCTCAAGAATGTACTGGTAATATTCTGTTCTTAAAAAATGTATTGCTGCTCATATTTTTTTCTTTAAACATGTATTCCCGGAACTATTACTATAAAAGTCTATTTTCATAAGTTTTAACCCTAATTTGGTGGTTAACTATTTTCCCATCACTGGGACCCTTAGAGGTGCTACCACCCCGGGACTGGGTGAAACTGAGAACAACAGCAATTAAGAAGTGGTTCCATGCTCCTCAAAACCTCCCAGAGTCTTTGCTGCAGGATGCAATGTATCTTCATACACAAGACCCTATTTTATGAGGCTTCTCTTAACCTAAGTAATTGTACTAGATCTTCCAGAGATGAAGACGTCAGTCTGTCAGTAAGAGTCATACGTGATACACGCTTTGGCGATCAGGATTGGCTGTTCAGAAATTTTTCCGCAGTAGTTTGCCATTACTTTCTGTGGTAGACTGGTTTCAACCAAAGCTATAGAATCCAATTTGTCCTGCTATTCAACCCATAGCTGGAGGGAGAAATGCGTGATTAATACCTTTTCAGAAGGTATTTACGTGTAAGCAAATTCAATCAATTTAACTGGAATTCGAACTCTGCTCTCCGATTTCTCATTTCGAGCCGGTATCCACTGCACCACAACGCACATTCTACCGATATTAACTTTCTGATTAAGGCCTTTACCAATTTCACAGATAGGAGATGCATTTCTCTGAGGCTGGGTTTACTTAATTCTTACAGATTGCATATTCTGTTTAGTACCGTTTTCATTTTTCTCTATGAGTCAGCATCTCCGAACTTGTCAATTTTTTGTTCCAACACTGGCACACATCCCAATTCAGCTAATTACCAATGCTGCTGCAAACAGTTAACCAAACGTCACTGTACTTCCAATGAAATAAAGTACAATTCATGGATCAAAATGAAGAAAAGAAAAGATATATATAAAGACAAAACCAAAATAAAAGAAGAAGCCATTTAAATACAATAGAAAATTAAAGTAAGAATATGAAAAAGTCAGTTCTGTGTATGGCCAGGAAGTTTTTCCCGTCCGAAACAATCCTGCTCATATACAAGTCTACCATCCGCCCGTGCATTGATTATTGCTGCCATATCTGGTCTGATGCTTCTGCTATCCACTTAAGTGTCCTTGACCAAATCCAACGGAGAATCT
This sequence comes from Ascarosepion bandense, assembly GCA_037127315.1. NCBI lineage: Eukaryota > Metazoa > Mollusca > Cephalopoda > Sepiida > Sepiidae > Ascarosepion > Ascarosepion bandense. The sequence goes on from JBBBDQ010000397.1 coordinate 2,661,226, forward strand.
GTAATGTGATCGATCCCAACTTGGCATCTACGATACAGTCGCTCTCTCACCGACGCAGTGTGGCTTTCCTGTGTCTCTTCTACAAATACTTTCACGGGTTCTGCTCCGATGAACTTAACTCACTGGTACCTCCTATATACAAATTTCCTCGAGCCACAAGATTAGCAACTAGGTCCCACCCTTTTACTGTGAAAACCAAGAAATTGTAAACGCAAATTCTACTTCGCAGCTTCTTTTCTCGCACTTCCCGCCTGTGGAATTGTCTTCCGCATACTTGCTTTCCTGACAGTTACAATCTCCAAGAATTTAAATGTAAAGTCAATAGTCATCTCCTGTCTCACTAACTTACATCCTCTCTCTCATGCTTTTCTACATTCACCCCATTCTAATCAGTACTCTCTTCCCTCTCCTACTCTCTTCCTGACATCCCCCTGCAACCTCTCACTCCTCATAGCATTCCTCCTCGTCCAACCCACTTTCATCAGTAATCTCTTCCCTCTTCTACTCTCTTCCTGACACCCACTGCAACCTCTTACTCCTCAACATTCCTCCTATGTAGCCCTCTGCACAACAGTGTCAGTAAAATGCCTTGCTTGGGGCGACACGATTATAAAAAAAAATAATGATAGAAATCATAGATTTAATAAAAAAAGAAAAGAAAACAAAAAAGATAAGGAAAGGCCGATAAAAATAACAGAATTTTATGGTACCCTATTCTACAGTGGAATGTACTCTTCATCCTTCAATAAATACTAACCTGCGTGACTTCTAGGGAGGTAGTCAATAGGCAGTTTAAGGCAGTCGAGACGCAGTATAACTAGACAGTTCAGACGTACACTTTTATCTGCTGACTATTAGCACACGTATTTGTATATATGTTCTGTTATTCTAATACACTGGTTAAACCTACCTTCTTGTTTCCGTCTCTTTTCTTCCTGGCCCAAACAGGCCACAACACAGAAGTAAATGAAATGAAAAATGATGATGTAAGGTAAGAAAATGAATAAACTGTTGAAAAAATATCAAAAACAAAATATATAAATTTAAGGACCACAAGAAGAAGTAGGAGGATTTGTTTTTATGGCATCTCAACCTCGGCAGGTCATTTATTGCCAACTAAACTTTATTTATTGCTGGTAATACCTTTTTCTTTCAACAATTTATTGTTATTTTTATATAAGTTTTGTGTCTAGAAACACTTTTTTCTTTTCGAGTATCAAGATTCATTGGGATTTGTCCCCAAGTCCTACCCTGTTATTTAACCCATAACTGGAGGGAAGGGACGGATTAATAGTGCTTAAGTGAATGCAGAGTATTCAATCGAAATTCGAACTCGGCTCACCGATTTTTCTTTCCGAGCCGATATCCACTGCACCACAACGCACATCCGTCACTAAACGCTTACAGCACCTGTTATTTCCAAGCAGTCATCCATCTAAGTACTGACCAGGCTCAACGTTGCTTAATTTCGGTGAATCGAGCGAGAACCGGTGTACTCAATGTGATATGGCCGTAAGCCTACAAAAAGAAGTAGAAGAAAACATGAGTTGGTAATGACTAAAAAAGGAAAATGTATAAGATAAAAAATAGAAACGCTTAATGAAGTTGAGAGAGAAATTAGATTTCATTATAATTTTAAAGAAAGAACGAAGCAGAAGCACATAAAATATTGGTAGAACATGAAAGAACGAACAAACTTTGAAAGAGAAAAATATTACTTTGGTAAAGTGAACAAATAAGAAGCTACTTTTGTCAATCACTGCCGGGCTGAATTGCATACAAATCGTAAACTGCCGCGGGTTATATTGACAAGCAGCCATTTTATCCTGCTACTGTGTTCATTGTTTTTATTGGCTGCCGGCCAGTCACGTGTCAGTTGGTGTGCCTAGGGTACCATGTTTCTTTTGGCCCCATCAGGATGTCCTCTGTCAAAGGCTATTTGATGAATTATATTCATGGACGCATGCCAACCCGTAGAGCACAAAAGGAAGAAACCCAGTGAACGGTTCCTCTGAAATGAATCGACAAATGTGGTTACAAACGTGGCCGATATTGATATGTTAATCAACTACAAGCTGATATTGAAAGACACTACTAATGAACAAAAATGTAGGGGAGATAACTGTGGATAACATTAACGACAAAAATAGTTAAATAAAACTATTAAATTTATTTTCATACTGTTTTCGAATAATGCTAATTTAACGTTTCTTTTTATGTACTCTGTCCATTCTCGATATGGGTGAACATGGCTCTCCCCAATTTCTTTAGTATGATATAATCAAGATATATATGATTATATATGTGGCTCGAACTAAGGCTTTATGACGAGGCTAGTCAGTAGCTAGATAGGGAAAACCAGGTGCTGTAAGCATGGATGACCTGATGGTGATCTAATGAACAATGGATCGAAATTGTTAATCAGAGAAGGAGAGCCGAGTTCCAATTGCAGTAAAAGCACCTGCGATGAAAGCTCATTCGAACAACTGCAATGAAAATAATTATAGAAAAGGCAGTGGAGAAGCTACGTCACAGCGGTAAGAGTGACTGAAGTTCAGATTCGCGGTCAGAACCACAAACATTACAGGCACTTCTTTCGATTTTCATGAGGATATCGAGAGATGTGCATGGCGTAAAAGATTAGATATGTTAGCAGCATTTGATGTACGTACGAATTGCATACTTACAAACACGAAAGCAGGATTTTGATGAGGAGATTCGTTTTGTCGACTGGTATACATTTCAACTACCTAAAGAATTAGTTTGCCATTTCAGAATAAAGGTATCATATATATACCTTTCAGAATAAAGGTATCATATATATATATATATATATATATATATATATATATATATATAAACGTTAGTCACGTAATAACCCGTTTACAATATATATATAACCCGTTTACAATATATATATATATATATATATATATATATATATATATATATATATATATATATTACATCATAAAATGTATCGTTGATAATTTTAATGTAAATATATATTAGTGGCATTTTATTATAAGAATCTATTTTTATACTTTCCTAATGTTTTGATTTTGGTTTGGGTTTTCATTATTTGTCAATATCTCGGACCGTAATAGGTGTTGCCACGCCACGTCAGGGTAGATTAAGGAACAACAGCATTTAAGAGTTTCCACGCTTCTCATAACATCCAATCTTCCGATCAAATGCCTTGCTTTCGGAAGTAGTTTATCGTCGACGAACTATATTCTTTGGAAAGGCATCAGTGCATCTCTAAAAACTATACCTATTAATGAAATAATCAGGTCGACTGAACTCTTTAACACTGTAGAGCAACCAGTACAAGTAGTCCTGAAGTGAAAGAGAAACCTTTAAATAACAGCTTCAACTCGGTCATGTTTTTAAATTTATTTTATATATATATATTTTTTTTTTTAATCATTTCACACCGAGCAAGGCAGAAACGCTACTGATGTGCAGGGGGTTACATAAATGTAGAAAGATTAATTAGAAAAGAGTGAGGAGTACAAGCTAGTTAGAAAGGAACAATAGAAAGCTGAGAAAGCAGGTGGAATGACAGATACATGGGCGGAGAGAACGTGAAGATTATACAGGGGAGGGGAGAGAGCTAGAGTCCAGTGGTTAGTAGGTGAGTATTAACTTTGCTTTTAAATTTCTGGAGGTCGTAGCCGTCAGGAAAGCAAGAATACGGGAGTGAGTTCCACAGGCGGGAAGTGCGAGAGAGGAAGCTGCAGGAGTAGAATTGTCGTCTGCGTTTGGCTAACCTGACTGTGAATGGGTGGGACCCAGTTGCCAGTCTGGTTGCATGGGTAAACACCTGTTGAGGAGGCATCAGTGACTTAAGCTCATCCGAGCAGAAGCCATGAAAGTATTTATAGAAGAGACAGAGGGAGGCCACATTTCGACGATGGGAAAGTGGCTGCAGACGAGTCGCCAGATCAGTACCTATCACATTACAGACTCTCCTTTGGAGCTTGTCAAGAACACTGAGGAGAACGGCAGGGGCACCTGACCATAAATGGCAGCAGTACTCCATGCACGGACGGATGGTTGTACAGTGAATTATGCGCCTCTTCACTGCTCTCGTTGTCGTATAAATTTAAGCTATATAAATAACTATTCACAAGCAAATATGTGCGATAAATGCACTAGTGTTGTTAGATAACTATTCTCTCACTTCCTGTCACATCGGTTCGGATATGCGACAAAATGTACAAATGAACGGCAGCTGAGTGCTGTCATTTGTACTCGATTTTGTGAGCTGGCTCATAATCATTTTAAATTAAGACCAATTTTTATTGATGGAATCACTAAACCATAATCTTTTGTTTCGCTAAATGTCGAACAAAAATAGCGTCTGTCCAAAATAATGTAGGCACTTTAGATGCGATAGATTTAAGAGCAAAAGTACAAAAGCATAGCATAATCCAAATAAAAGACTCTGGATTCAAAATCTAATTCTTAGCACAATCACTTATCTTCTATTCTCAGTCTACGTACTGGGATCCCTCCGAAAACAATAGTTGCTCTTTCACGAGAATTGATAAAAGAAACACACAAAACGTAGCAAAAAGAAAACAGATTCTGGGTTCCAAATAAAGACACTAACACATTCTCCTTCCTTTCTAATCGTGTTGCAAGAGACAGCCCAAAATTAATGCCTATTCTTTTTTAAAAGGCAGCAGTTTTAACAGTATATCAAAATGAACACGCAGTCCCAGGATTCCATATCTAGATTTCAACATAATGTCCTTGCTTCAAATTTAAGTATAGTCATTATTTTTCGAATTATTTTAAATCCTGCTATGAAAGTCGGTTCTCTGTGCAGAGCCCGGAAATTCTTTCCGCCTGAATCTATCCTGCAATTATATAAATCCACCATCCGACCGTGTATTGAGTACTGCTGCCACATCTGGTCGGGTGTCCCTTCTATTCTCCTCGGGATTCTTGACAAAATACAGCGAAGAATCTGTAATGTGATTGATACCGACTTGGCTGACAGGCCTGCAGTATCTCTCTCACCGGCGTGACGTGGCTTCCCTGTGCCTCTTCTATAAATACTTTCATGGCTTCTGCTCTGACGAACTTAAATCACTGGTGCCCCCTAGATGTGAATTTGCACGAGATACTAAATTGGTAACTAGGTCCCACCCGTTTACAGTGAAACCGATGAAATGTAACCGCAATTTCTACTCCAACAGCTTCTTTCCTTGCACTTCCCGCCTGTGGAATTCCCTACCGCATGCTTGCTTCCCCGACGGCTACAACCTCCAGGAGTTTAAATGTAAGGTCAATAGACACCTCCTAACACACTAACTCACACCCACTCTCTCCAGCTCTCTCTTTATGTACATCCTACGTCGTCTATCACCCTCCTTCTGACATTTCCTATACCCAATCCCTCTATGTAACCCCCTGCGCTATAGTGGCAGTGGAATGCCTTGCTTGGGGTGACACGATTAAAAAAAACAACCTTTTTACATTAATTACAACATCAATGGATTCATTCAATTTCTATTGCTTATCAACATGTGATTTAAAGCAAGGAAATAATTTTAAATTGAAAGGATTGTTTTTCGAGATAACAATAGGTTAATGCTGAATGTGCGTTGAGGTGCAGTGGATATCAGCTCGGAACGAGAAATCGGAGAGCCGAGTTTAAATTCCAGTTAAATTCATTGCGTTGGCTTACACACAAATACCCTTAGGAAATGTTTTAATCCGTTGATTCACCCTCCAGCTATGGGCTAAATAGCAGAATAGATTGGGTTCTATAGCCTTTGTTAGCAAACAGTCTACCACAGAAAATAATGGCAACCTACAACGGAAAAATCTTCTGCCCAGTAAGTCGTCACTTTCGAGACCCAAGCGTGTATAACGTATGGTACTTAACTGACTGACTGAATGATTTTGTGACAAGAACATAAACAAAGAAAAATATCCTAAAATCAACCACTGAAAATCCATAGGAACATTTTGTTGCATTGAAGTAAACATGTATAACAGAATGACTGCTTGCTTGATTGACTTGTTTCTTTAATAACAAAATATATATTTCAGATTGTAATATACTTTTTGGGATAATAATTGTTTAGTCATGCAGGTCTAACTAATTAATCTCTAACTGAGTGTAAAGTGTTAGTTTCATGCCTTTCAAACGCTATTTGCGCAAAAGTAAATATAACGAGCCTAAAAGGAACTCGGATATCTGATTAATAATTCCGAGCAGGTATTTATGATACCACCTGCACAACCAAGATTATGGTGACTAGCATCCCCAAGCGGTCACTCATCAGGCTCGACGTTGATTAATTTACAAGATCTTATGGAATACGTATCTATATAGACCACAACATATTTTCTTCTAACTCATCTTTTTTACTCGATCATCGTATTACACATTTAAAGAAAACTCTTCCTTATCTCCCATCAGCATGGCTGATGCTAACAGCCATGAAAGTTACTCTTTGCGACTTCTCAGGATAAAATTTACGGCTGATCTGTAGTATAAAATTTACATTGAATCCATAGAAATATTAACTGCTACGAAACTTGGCTCATAGTGTCGTGCTTCACAATTTTTTTCGCTAGTATCTTTCTTACATATTTACAAATCTACCATTTGCCCTTGCTTTCAGTATCGTTGGCTCATATGATCTGGTGACCCTGCTAGATATTAAGTGATTATTAATGAACTCCAAAGAAGATTCCGCAATATTATTGTTCCTGACCTGGCAACTAGGTTGCAGTCACTTTTGCATCGCTGTAACCTAACTTCCCTGTAACTTTTGCATAAATAGTTTCATGGCAATAGTTCGAATGAACGCTTTGTTATGTTACATAGACTGAAGCGAAGTAGTGAATTAGCGACAAGCTCTTTTTTCACAGTTTAACTGGCATAATCTAACCGTAAGTTCTATGTTAATTTATCTTCTCGCACTTCTAACTTCTAAAACTCTCTTCCGACTCCATACGTTCTAGCTAACTTTGATCTTCAAACATTTTAATGTGCTTTTAATCATTATCTACATTCTTCTTGATTACTCTTCTCGCTCTTTAATAATGTCGCGTTTTTTTCTTATTCTTTCTACATGCATTTTAGTGGCTTCAGTGCAATGAATGAGGCGATGTTATAAAAAAATCTATAAATGCTTGTATATTGCTTGAATAAGTCTTTGTTCTGTTTTATTAATTTGTTGAGAGTTCTCTTGTTTATATCATCAACACTAAAAAAAAGCATTCGACTATGGTGCTAAGAGTGTTCACCTGCACCAGCATAGAGGATAAAGATTCCAGCCTTTAACCAAGAATTCCTTTGCCTTGTTACAGGTCAGGGATCAGCTGTCTCGCAAAACGAGTTGACATGAAAATGCATAAGAAGGTATAGGGGTGTAAATGAACATCCTATCCTGAAAGATGAGGTTTTTGGAAAGGATGGAAACGAAAAGGAAATTAATATTGAGCATCAGGAAGAGACAACTAAAGTTCCTGGGGCATGCAATGAGGATGAAAGGCTTGAAGAATCTGATGCTAACAGGACAGATAGAGGGGGAAACAGACAGAGGAAAGTATCGGATAAAATATTTGAAAGGCCTGAACAGGTAGGTGGATGACAGAACGGCGTCAACGAGATGTTACAGGTTAAAGCGTGCTAAGAGCCACTAGGCATAGGGAGATGTGGAAGGCCATGATAGCCTACGTCCTGAATAGACATGATACATAGAAGAAGAAGAAGATCCTAAAAGAACTATACAAATTGATTACAACTGACGTTAGTTGAATTTACACCGAAGTTGAACATTCGAAGAGAGCATATATTTCTTGTAGGTAACCTGCTTCCGCAATGATGAAAGCGGAGAGTTTGACGAAATACATTTTTGGCGGCCCTTCTACAGTTGTCATCCCTCGAAATGAAGAGGATCTCAAATGTACATAATTTACTTTCTATTCTATGTGCCGTATTCATTCAGGACGATCATAGCTCTCCAGACTTTTTCTCTTTTGTAAGCCTTAGTAAAGTGTACATTTTTGCTATATCCCCCAGTCGCCGTCCAGCCAACCGTTTTACCCAGTCTCGCTAAATACGTTCTGCGGTGCTTTCTGAGGTTAAATTTGTTGAAAGGATTTCTACAGTCAGTGAAAAACAAGTTCATTTGAAACACCAAAAGAAACAATTCACGAGCAATTCAGAACAACTCACGTTAACCACAATATCTTCGAATTACCTTCGAGTCACACCAGCGCCAATTTATCAGTTACGAGGTTAGAGTGAGAAACAAAACGTATTCGCAGAAATTTGGTTTCGCATTATACAGAGTCTACTTCGTATATCTCAAAAGTATTGTCTTTAAATATTTTGAGTGTAAAGACATTTTTCTTTCTAGGTATTTTATGTGCCAGGCATGTGTTTACTCTGCGTCGATAAATCATATCGTCTTTTAAACGTTTTCAATGGGGTGAGTGATCTTTCGTTTCCTCTACACTTTCTACAGAGCCTTCTACCTTTAAAATGTCCCGTGAATATCGACTTTGCCAATCCATCTTTCCTCGTTATATGCCCTCGAATGTTCAACTATCTCTTTTTGATGCTATATATAAGTCTCGTTTTTATTTCCATTTTATCTAAAACTTACTCACGTTTACTGTTTATGCTATTCTTAGCATCCTTCTGTAAGACCTCATTTTCTGACTTTACGTCTCTTCTTCCTCTGTGAGAAGATTATCCATCATGTACTGCCATATACAAGGTCTAATATCTAGTATTCTTTTCTTTGTTTCTAATTCATGTTTTCTGTTTGCTTACATTTTAGATGGCATTTTTCGCTATCCAAATGCATCTTCCGAAATCGGTGTCACATTGTCTTTCCTCTGTTTCAAATACTTACCAGATATTTAACTTTTGGCACCTGTCTAAATTTGGCGTCTCCAATTTGTAATTTATATGTTGGGCTGTTCCTCTTGCTAACAACTGTACATTTTGTTTCTTACTGTTTATGTTTAGTCCTTTCTCCTCAATTCTGTTTACGATCTTCTGTAGGAGTCCTTGTAGTTTGCTTTATGTGTCTGCTATCAACACTTTGTCATCTGTGTAATGTTGTTAAGATTGTAGCTCTCAATAATGAATCCAGGAAGGATTAAGATTATGCATTTCTTCCTTCTGTTCCTCTTTCCTTTAATATGACCTGTCAGTGTCAGATTTTACAAGCCCACTTTCCTCACTATTTTCCCTAGAAATTTCAACTGTTTCCTTCTAATGCTAAGTATAAATGTCATTTCTGTTTCCAATTGTTCAAAACTTCGCCGTTACTCACAAGTTCAGTCCATGAGACTCTCAGAATCCTTCTGTAGTACCACGTGTAGTCTCTTCTTTATCTTTAATGAGGATCCAGCATTCAATTCTATTTAGGAGTACCGATATTACATTATATCTCAGTAGTCTTTTCTTTGTTTACAGTGAATTTTTTCTGTTTCTGTTTTTTCTGTGCTTTTTTCTATATCGATGTCGCACTTTCTATACTCTGTTAAAAGTCTTCCTTTTTGCAATTGACTTACTTCGCATGTCTGAATGGTTCTTTTGCTGATATCCATATATATTGTCTTCTTACCGTTGATGTTTAGACTTTTCTCTTCGCTAGCCACTGTATGAGTTTTCACTTTCCTTTCTGTGTTGGCTATAAACACCGTGACAAATTACATGAAAAATATGTTTTGTAATTGAAATTATATTCACCACAACGTTCTTATTGAGCTCACAATGTTTTTGCTTTTTAGTTTCCGTGAAAATGAATAGAAGAAATAATTTTCAGGAGATAGAAAGAGATAAATAGGGCAATTTAAAGACGCTTGTCTCTTAATATTTTGTCGCTTATTATTATCTAAACTTGTCGCTTATCAGTTAAGTAGCATTTCTCCGATAAATTGCTATAAATCTGACGATAAAATGATTTAAAAGATAAAAAACTGCGTAGATAGCGAAAATAAAAGAAAAAGCTTTTATATTTTGGGAATCCAAATTTTGTACTAATTTAGGACTTGATATCTTTTAGAATATCTGAAATCATATCTCATATTTAAACATTGTTAGGAGGTAGAGATATAGAGGAGAGAGTTGTTTGGTACGCATTTATTTTACCTTCTATAAAAAGAATTACTGATGGAATCTTTAGCTCTGTAATGCTGTCTCTTAATATTTTAGTGGTATAGACATTGTTGGTATTTGAAAGTTTTTTTTATACATGTGTGTTTGGAGGGGTTCAATATAATCTGTAGTTTTGTCAGTCAACGTATTTCCGTAGATCACATCGTTCGGTTAAACTTATTTTGAATAACGTTCATAGTAAAAATTACACGAAATGGTTTGATAAAAAAATCTTTGTAGAGATAATAAAGGAAAACATGTAGGGTAATAAACAAAAAAAAGACAGCGATAAATACAGATAACTTATTTTGGGATTTCCCATCTTGGATGAAGTCAGTAGGTGGAGATATTTTTCTCTTGGCTTTGAGTTTTGTTATATAATGACTGAACAAGTCTGAAAACGCAACACTTATGTTCGTCGCATCTCTAAAACGGAAGGTGTTAGTTGCTTAACATCGGAAGCTCGAAAGAAATTATTAAAAATAAAATCAAATGGAACATAAAACATAAAATGTTTCGCTTATATTTATACACAAATAATTGCTTGATATATGGGTATGTACCTACTTGATTTTAACATCTCCAACCTGTATAAAATCAAGCAGGTACGAAAATTCAAATATCTGGAAAGTGTTCTAACTGTGTGCAATCCAAAGGCGAATTGGTATGGTGAAAGACGCATTCCAGAAGCTGAGCAAAGTATTAAGACACAGGAAACTGTTACTAGAAACAAAGAAGAGAGTACTGGATTGCTATGTTTTGTCCGTTCTTCAATATGGCAGCGAATGTTGGACAATATCAACAAAGATGAAGGGAAAACTTGAAGCAGCTGAAATGTGGTTCTACAGAAGGATGCTGCGGATATTGTGGACCGAGCATGTGAGCAATGACGAGGTTTTGAAAATTATTGAAACGAAAAGGTATTTAATATTGAGCATCAGGAAGAGACAACTAAAGTTCCTGGCACATGCAATGAGGAAGGAGGGCTTAGAGATCCTGATACTAACAGGCCAGATAGAGGAAAAAAGAGACAAAGGAAAGCAGTGGATAACATATTTAAAAGGCCTGAGCAGGTGGATGACAGAACGGTGACTGAGAGACGTTACAGGAGAAAGCGTGCTAAGAGCCACCAGGGATAGAGAGACGTGGAAGGCCATGATCGCTTACGTCCTGAAGGGACAAGGTACATAAAAGAAGAAGATAGGTATGTATTACATAATAGGTAGAAATGTTTAACCAATTAATAAAATTAATCAAATTAAGCTCATCATATATTACAAAAAAATTAAAAGAATTGACCACATAGTCTCCAAAAATTCTACAACCATACAACTCAATCCTCTACAGAAAACCATTGTAGTGTATCAATTTGCGTGCCTGTTAACAGATTGTATCTCTGATACTAATAATAAACCCACTCTTGGAACGAGAAATCAAGGAGCCGAGTTCGAATTCCAGTTGAATTCTTTGCATTCACTTACGCGCAAATACCCTTGGTAAAGCTAATAATCCGTCTCTTCCCTCCAGTTATGGGTTAAATAACAAGATAGATTGGGTTCTATAGCCTTGGATGGCAACCAGTCTACCGCAGAAAGTATTGGTAACCTACTGCGGGATAATCATCTGCTCAGTCAGTCATGTTTCTTTCGAGACATGATCGCCCAAGCGTGTATCACGTATGGCATTTAACTGACTGACATATATTGGATTTACTACAACCACGCTCTTTCGTACACTTACCTGCCACCTTTTTGATCATAGTTCAATTAAACAAGATCTCTTACAAAAAACATAGCCACGCATGTATTATTAGAAAGATAATACTCACACATACACACAATAAAAAGAAACTTGGAAGCCATCTACATTAAATCAAACCAACCCACGCTCAATAAAGTCTCATTTCAATCTAGTCGCTATGCATTACATTGCATTTAGACATATGCTTCTGTTAATATTGAACCGCATTACAAATTTAAGACCTGCATCTGCTATTCCGTGAATTTATCGTTGCATAGCAATGTTTTACGTCTAAAGATAGTATTATCTTTGAAGTTGGGATTACCTCCATGGAGAATGTTGATTTGCTAGAACAGGAATTTCAAATGCGTCATATAGGACTTCAACTGGAAATTCTTAGTTATTTTCCGTAACGTCTGTTATGTATCTGGGTCTAAATTGATTCAATGTTTTTTTTGCACCGAAATTTTTCCACCTTTATGTCATATATGACAAGTCCAGTTCTTTTGGTTATCATTCCTTCTTTCCAATACATTTTTCTAGTCATAAAGTTCTTGAAAAAAATTTGTCACCTGGCTTATACGCATGAAACTCTGAGTCGTGCCATCGACGTAGAACAATATGTATATTTATTAATATATATATTGTTCTACGTCGATCGAACAATATAGGACTATATAGAGACTCATGATAATAAATAAATCTACTGGAGGTAAGGTTGATAGAAATAGAAAATTAACACTTACCAACCTTACATGAAAAACAATGCAAACGCAATATATATAGACCCCAACTCTAATCACCCACCATTTATTATCAAACACATCCCATCATCAATAGAACGCCGCATTAACACACACTCATCCAGTAAAGAACTATTTGATAAACACAAGGTAATTTACGATAAAATAAAATAAAAGATAGCGGATATCAATCATCAAAAATTAGCTTTGTGGAAAAATTCAGGAGCTCAAAAAGCAAAAATAGAAACCGCAAAATTATATGGTATAACCCTCCTTTTAATCAATCAACTTCAAACTGGGACATAAATTTCTTCAAGTAATAGATAAGCATTTTCCCAAAAATAACCCTCTAAATAAAATATTCAATAAAAATACAATTAAACTAAGCTCCAATAATATAGAAAAATTAATTAAAGTCCATAACAGCAAAATATTAAAAGCACACAACTCCAACACTAATACAAACCCGGCCCATAATAACAACCTCTGTAACTTTAGAAACCCTAACCAATGCCCCATGACCAATAAATGTCTAACGAAGTCCCTGATATATATGGGTTCGATTTCATACATGGAGAATCCTAAGGATGAAAAAATGTATATCGGAAATACCATAAACGTATTTAAAAAGCGATTTTACAATCACCTCTCATCCTTCAATAACAAAGAAAAACAAAACATGACATCTCTCTCCAAATACTTTTGAAAGTTAAAAGACGAAAATGAAACGCCTAAAGTTAAATGGCAAATCCTTAAACAAGCAAGAACAGCTAAATCTATAAAGGAACCATGTTTCCTCTGTCTTCAAGAAAAAATTGAGTTCCTTAGATGTATGAACAGTAACAAACTTTTAAACCAGAGGCATGAAACCACAGTAAACTGCAAGCACATTAGAGAACTAACATGCTAAAAAAATACTAAAAAAAATGCTAAAAAAATACTACAATAGCCAGAGCTAGGAACCCATATATATATAATTTTTTTTTAAATAAATAAATTCTACAGTAATATCGAATTACTAAATTCTAAAGTAAGGTTTAATATTCAAAATTAAATTAGAAATTTTTCTCTAAATAAAATTTAGAATTTCATAGAAGTAATCGATTTACTAAATTATAAAGTAAGGTTAATAACCATAGGTAGACTAATTATATATACTGTCCTTAACACACACTAAACTTCAACCATTACCTTAAATACAAACACACCTATTACCTATCCACCTATTACCTCAAATACAAACATTCTACTTTCTCTCTACATTAAAGTCTACTTATTAAGCACTTATTACCTACGTTTATCTAGTACCTAAATGACGCTAACATTAGAATTTACCTCTTGCATTAAAATTTACCACTAACTGTGATATAATTAAAATTTGAAATTTAATAGAAAAAATCGGTTTCCTAACTGTGATCTAATTAGGATTTAAAATTTAATTGAAAAGATCGACTTCCTGAATCTAAAATTATGATTAAATATAGAAATTTAGATTATTTACGAAAATTATTCTGTACTGAATACTCACTAGATATATATATATATATATAAAAACTTACACTCCCCACACCAAAATTCTAAAGGTCAATCAGCGTATTTTCCCCGACTAATAAACCCACCACATACACAATTGACTAGATATAATAATAGAAACTTAAAATTAAAAATGTAACAGAAAAAACGGTTTCCAAACTATGATCTAATTAATAATTAAAAATTAAAAATTTAATAGAAAAAATATATTCCCTAAACCCAAAGTTAAGATTAAATATACAAAGTTACACTAATTATAAAGACTCTGCTTAAATAAAAATATCCGCGCAAACCACTACCGGCTCTTCTAAGAAATCCATAGGGATATAGTCTAGTCACTAGATAATAAAAACTTACAACTGTCTAAAAATCAAAGACTCTCATTATTCAACCACTTAAAAACACCCTCTCCAAAAATACCAACGGTCAGAGACTTATTCACATATCACTAACCCCTACCAACACCTCAAACTAAACTAAATAAATATAAGAAAGGAGGATTTTCATTACTTTGCACACCGCCTGATGAGACATTGAAGTTTCAATGTCGAAACGAACGTACCTTTGTAGCGGATATATATAGTATAATTATGTACATGTTCTAAAATATAATTTATAATAAATATTTATTATATATATATATATATATATATATATATATAATACTAACTTGTCCTAATCTGGTGACCCTTGCGTTATATAGAACATTAATTGATGAGACATTGAAGTTTCAATGTCGAAACGAACGTACCTTTGTAGCGGATATATATAGTATAATTATGTACATGTTCTAAAATATAATTTATAATAAATATTTATTATATATATATATATATATATATATATATATATATATATATATAATACTAACTTGTCCTAATCTGGTGACCCTTGTGTTATATAGAACATTAATTTTCTAAGACTAAAAACAGGTCATACCAATGTGTATCGTCTCATATTTTTGTCACTAATAAAACACCCATACAACCATTTTACTACCCATCAAGCATCAGCGATGCAGACCAGGTTAATACACACTTCAATGCACGGACAGTAATCACAGAAAAAATGTGGAGCAATTACTCTCATACTCAATTTAGAAATGCCTCACACTTTCCCGCAATTATTTCTTATTGCAGATGGCGAAACATCGATAAGAGTGCAACGTATCTGTCCCCGCTTTAACATCTTTGTCAACATGAGACAGCAGAGCCTAATTGACAATACAACGAAATTTTCTGTTACTTTACTAAATGACAAGTCAACCACTTGTGTCCGTTCCGATACACAGAGAGACGAAGTTTGTTTTGATGTAGATGTCTTCATCGCCAATCCTTCGCCTGGGGTATTGCATCAATATCGGGAACACTTACTTGAAACTCTTAATTATTATCATCTGAATACCAATGTTTGCAAGTGCATATTCAATTTTTCCACAGGTTTTCTATGTCATTGTTCAGACTGGCATAACGCTTTCACATTTTAAGATACACACACACCCATATATGAACATACACACAAATTTATATATATATATATATATATATATAGTCATCCGCAGACAGATCCGTTTCGCTGTATCACAGCTGATCAGTACAGTTAGACTCCGATTGCTTTTAACCCGGAATTGAAACCCGACCAAATTGGCGTCATTCGGTGATTCTACCTCTGGGCTATATATATATATTCTGTTGGAGTGATATGTGTTTGTGACCCTGGGTTTCACGCTTCTGCAATCGTCAGATAAACTGATTGATTTTTTAAAAATTTGGATATATGTGGGGTTGCGTAAATTGGTGTTTTTTATGGAAGTGGGAGGAAAGAATTGTCGTCGTGACACCCCTCATACTAACTTAAACATTCATGCAAGTTCATGCACTCATTGTCGTACGTAGACACACACACGAGCGTGCTCGCCCACAGGGGCTCACACAAACATAACTATACGTGAGCAGTATGGGACTTGACATATAATATGTATATGTGCGCCGTTGTGTACATAAGTACGTATATATATATATATATATATATGGTGCGATGCCGTTTAAATTACGTAAAAATTAAGATAACACTGACATATCATTTTAACATATATTTACCAAGATTGCACAAAACATCTTGAAATACTTGAAAGGAAATTTAATAAAATCGCCATTGGCTTAAACAACGAGCTCCGAGCAACTTCAGAATCTCTTGCAACTCTTCTGGGCGGTTTCCTTGTTTACGGGGTTTTTACGCAACGTTATTACAATCATAAGTATTCCTATTCCACCCCAAACTAGAAATACAAAACAGCCCTTTCATGAAGATTTTGGAAAATGAAGGAAGATAGGCTAAACCCCTTAGTTAGTTCGAAACTGATAGGCTCAGCACGTTCCCCTAGAAAATTTTCACGATAGATGCAATCTATGTTTACAAGAAAAAATACAAATATTAAAATTCCCAAACCAGCGCCTACTCTTGAATTTACGAAAAGAATTCGTTAGCAAATGCCGCCATAAATCCAAATTTGTGAATTTTTATAATTAGGATTTAAATTTTAAATTTAATCTATGGTTCTGGAAAATAGATTAATGTTTATATAATTAATTGAATAATTAATTTGATTTTTAAATTATTAAATTTGAATCCCACTATCAATTACTGATCGCAGCCTTATAGATTCCTTCTTTCTCCCTTTTTCCTATCTAAATATCTACTATTTAACATATAAGAAGCTGTAGACTAATTTTTAGTCCCCACTTTTTCCTGCACCTTTATATATTTTATTTTGTTTGTGTGAAGATTCTTATTTCCATTTTGTTGGTCATAACAATTATATCATTTAACTTTCCAGGGCTTTGTTATAAATGTATATGTATTTTTTATTTTTTTATTTTATTTATTTTTAATACTAAATCAAATTTACCTTTTATACATAAAGATTAGTTTTGATTAACTTTTACCAGGGCCCTTACAATAAATATAAAATTATAAAATATAATTTTCGTTCCTTTCGTACGAAAACAAACCCTATACAATACCAACAAAAAATAATGCAACAGAATAGTAGATAAATAAATAAAAAAATATATTTTATATTTATAAAATATTTTGTATAAAGGATAGATTTTATAAAATATATTTCTTAAATATTATAAAATATTATCTTTTTTAATATTATAAAATAGCTTAATATTATGGAATATTATAAAATATTTTTTATGAAAGATATATTTTATGAAAAATATAATTTATAAAAAACAAAAAAATAAAAAAAAACAAAAAAGCACACACCCCAATACAAAATAACATACATTAAATTAAGGAGAAACCAACCCCAAAACAAAACAACACCTATCAACCCCTATACATTTTTATGAAAGATATATTTTATAAAAAATATATTTTATAAAAACCAAAGAAATAAAAAAAAACAAGAAAAAGCACACACCCCAATATAAAATAACATATTAAATTAAGGAGAAACCAACCCTAAAATAAAACAAAACCTACCAACCCTTAAACCAAAGGCGCCAGCAGCACCAACCCTTTCAAGATTAATAGATCAACATATCATGAACTCTGCCAGAAACAAACACTTAACCCTAAGACCAGTAAAAAGGTCAACGGAACTCAAAATACAGACCAACCCCTCTAACACCCAAAAATAACAAATCCAACACAAATAAACGGTCTTTTCAACTGGATAATTTTCATTTCTAAAAATATCACCTGAGGATGAAGCCAAAACATAATGATCTGGCTTCGAAACATGAGAATTTTTTTTTGAAGTGATACTATGAATTTAAAAACATTGTAACAACCATTACAGTACACACACACGCACACACATATATATCTTGTTGGGTACATTATATTTACAATATAATTAGGATCAGGTTTTCGGGTTTTACCTACCTGGTTATCCTTTTGAATTAAAGATATATATATATATTCAGAAGCCTTAGAATGTTTGACAAATATGTAGACTGTGCCAAGAAGAAAAATTAGAAATTATGACATACCCAAATAAAGACGAACTGTTAAATAAAAGAAGAGAAATTATGACAAAATGCATCCAAACTAAGAAATACCTCTTAGGTTTACACAACCATAGATGAAAACGTCATAATTCGCTTGAATTTAAACAATGCGCATTCATAAATTCTCTACAACATGAACGTTTAAATAAGACACCGTTACAAGAGCGTTCTTAAAAAGGAAAACGGTAAAAGGTAAAATCAGTTATTAAATATCGCCTGAAGACACCACTCATGGTAGAAACCAAGGTAGCGCAATAACACTTTTAAAAATGAATATATATATATATATATATATATATATATATATATATATATATGTGTGTGTGTGTGTGTGTATATACATATGGATATTCACATGGATGTTATATCTAAACTGTTAGCGATATACGAGGTAATTTTCCCAAAATTCCTACTCTGTTTTAATGTATCGTGAATATATCACAGAAATTCGATTCCAAACATAGACAGAAAAAATGCCTTTCTCATCCTCAACAGAGTAGTAAGCAACAGAACATCTTCATTTGAGATACAGAAAAGATTGCTGAAATACTATATAATACTACACGTTCGGTGCACGTTGCTTTGCCAACAAATGAGCTTTTATATCTGGTTCGTCTCGCAATGTTGCATGGATAATGCCTATATCCTATTTCCGTATACATGAAACTATTTCCACGTTATATGATGAAAGAGACTTATTTATTCTCAGTTATAATACCAAGTGTAAATTTCTGTAACATTACCGTGATTTACTTGTTCGTGAACAGAAAAAATATCGCAAATAACAATTATTTGGGTCAACCATTGCAGAATGAATTGTACAAAAATGTTCTTATCATAATTTTGGACAACCTACTTTCTTAATACCCTGTTTATTCGTTGCCGAAATTGTTCTGCTGGTTCGTAAAATAACTTGCAAGGTATGAAGGTAATTCGGTTGCAGTAGTTTTAAGAGGACCCATTAATCTGTATACAACACCGTGGATTCTGAAAATTTTATTTCATTGAACAATGGTGGCATCATCCACTTTCATACTACACATTGATGTAGCACTGTTGATCTGTCTAAATATTTGTTCCAACATATTTAGAAATATAGTATCATTGATAAATAGCAGGGAAAGAAGAGATGACATTTACCATCAACGCTTGAGTGACTGTAATGAACCTAAGAAGAATTAGAAATCGGTTTTCCTGATAACATTTCTGATAAGTTATGCGTTAAAGCCTCCGCACTTTCAAGCTTACAGCCTTTGATATTTCCAAGCGGTTACCCATCAAGGTACTGACCAAACTCGACGTTACTTAACTTTGGTTATCGTATGGAAACTGGTGCTTCAACGTGACGTAGTTACAAGACTTAGAAAAAGAGAGTCAGGCAGACAATGATATGCACGGATATACAAACGATTAAGGTTTATTTTGTTTTATCCTGTCTGTTTTTTTATTTATTTATTTATTTATTTATCTTTTCTTTTTTTTTTTTTTTTTCATCACACATTTTCTTTTCTTTTCCTTTGGAGCTGATATGAAATCGCTTTTCCTTGTAATTGTTTCTTCATAAGTTCTCTTCGGAATGTTCTTTATTTCTTTCTCTAATTTCTTTCTTTTTTCACTCCCCCGTTTACTCATGTTATGTACTCTTTTCCTATATGGGAAATAATTCCTCCAAAGTAGACAATGTTTTCGCCGATTTTTTTTTCATTTCATTTTAGATGTTAGCTTCCAGATGTTCGGTATTTATTTAGGTTTCATTTATTTACTTTTTGTATCATATTTTTTTATTTTGCATTCGGGTCAATATTTGGAAATATGTCTGAAGAACTCTTTTTGATCTTCGTTAATCCAAATCTCTGTCTTTTTCTTTCTTTTGGCTTTCTGGCATGTTCAGTTAAGTGTGTTTTTTTGCGCATGCGTGATCATCTGCATGTATTCCACTGTACGTATTGAAAAATATATCCGGTTCTCAATATTAATCTTAAAGTATGTGAAACTATGTGTTAATATTTAAGTTACTGGGTTTGTGTGACGTACGTGTATACGCTAGTATATGTAAGTAGGTATACTTTGTCTATTTATGAATATGCAAGGTTTTGGGACAAAATGTCTGTAATAGTAGAGGAATGACAATATTCTTCCTTAATCCAACGTCAGTAAGTACAGAATGATTTCAATGACTTGCGGATAAACACTTGGAGACACGATTACTGATAACGATGAAGAGTGAAAGGACATGTCTGCATACGAAATTTATTAAACAATATATTAATTTACTTATTTTCGTTTATTGACCTGAATGTTAGAGAAATCCTACTAAACAATAATTTACACTTTCTGTCAGGATCGAACCTGCATAATACTGGGTAGAGGGTGCTATGTTTAAATCAGATACGTCCTGACCATGTGAGCTTCAACGTTCAAATAAGCCAGGTGTGATATAGTCTGTGATACACAGAAATATTATTTGAGTCAAAAGCAAGTATTTAGACAATGGCAAACAAAAGTGTGTTTACATTAAAGGAATGTAATTGTAAGCTGACAGAAATATATTTAGCGTCAAAAACAATAACAAGCAAATGTGTGTTTGCGTCAGGTCAGCAGTTTTCAAGGTCAGAACGACGATTGTTTTTCAGCTGCAGAAGCAGGATATACCATACGCAATTTGGTATATAACAGAGGAAAGAAGGAATTGTACCCGTCTAAATTACACAAACAAGGAAATTAACAAATAAAATCCATATTTTAAACTCGGCAAAAATAAAAAATAAAAATGACAAATATATTTTCTAAAATTGAAAATAAAGTATCCTGAAATTCTAAAGAGTATATTTATTCAATAAAATCACCACTGTCTTCAATCACGGTCTCCAAAAGACTTCAGAATCTCTTGCTCCTCTTGTGAACATTCCCCTTTGTTAAGTTGGTGCATGTTGCCATACTCTTTGACTTCAGTTTATCTTTGATGTTAAAAGAAGTTTTGTTTGTCTTTCCCTCAGTTGCGCCCCACACATAGTAATAATCGTGGTCACAGTGTGGGCAGTCATGTGACCAGATATAAAGGCTGATGTGGTCGCAGAAATTGTCTTGACAGCTATTACTTGGTTCTCCTGCTTGTTAAAAATGATGCAGTGTCCCATTGCCGGACATATGGTCTTCAAGTAAGCACCCACTTGATCCAGGGCAGCACTACTTCCCCCAAGACACACGATATAGGTCTTCTTGTTGATCTGAGTCCTTCACTAATAAATTCAGTAATTTTTTCTTATCAAAATGATCATAATAAGTTTCAGAACTGCTGTACCTTCGTTACCAACATTAGACCCATCCAATTATTTCCAAATCTTCTGTATTACCCTCTGATTGACACCCAAACATTCTGTAATGTTTATGTTGATGCTTCCGGCGCGAATTCCAAACATTACAGCATGTCATTTCTCAAATTATGGCTAAGTGAATTCTTTTTCTCACATACGATGCCCAACTGACCCTACTATCTTGTACAGTCGACAAAATCAAAAACAAACAACGCAAATGTACAAAATTAAAAAAATATAAAATCGCGAAAATTTATCCATTGCACACTGCATATTGTCAACGTAATGACAATGTACTCAAACTCTTTAAGAGATGTAATATCAGTGACACTGAAAAAATGTGACTTGTGCAATATATAGGCTGTTTCAATAATTTGAACTGATTTTAAATGTCAATTAAGTTTAAACGTCTAATATTGATTTTTCAATTTTTTTTTATTTAGCAATTTCCATCTTTGGCAATTTCAACCGTAAAAATATTAACAAACGAACAATGTATTAAAGTTATCGAAGCCTATTACGAAAATAGACTTTCAAACAAGAAAAGTTCTCTCGAAACAGTATTGTCAATTAGCCACCAGCATCGTGCAACTTGACGCCTTTAGATTTCTCTTTTGGGGTCATTTTAAAAGTAATATCTATGCCAACTTGCCAAAAACAATTCAGCAGCTGAAGGATGAGATGATGAGGCATAGTGGTGAGATTGATGAGCAACTATACAGAGACATCTTCAAAAATTTTGTCTATCTAGTGGAGGTGTGCCGCCAAAGCCTGGGTGGACATTTGGGCGATATTTTTCACACATAATTTTCATGACTCAAATAACATGATCCAATAGTGAAATCAATAAAATTTCCCCAATATCATAGTTTTATTTATTGCTAACTTCGATCCGTCTTAATGGAGCACCCTATAGCTATTAAAATTATAAGGTAAATTTTCTGCAACTGCTTTCAATACATTAATCTATAGTAAATGCATTAATATAAAATCAATTTAAATTTGCAAAGAACGGTATTCTTGTTGGTCAAAACATCTGACTGATTCAATATTACTATTAACTATAAAACCTAAATGCATTGCAAATGGTTTTAATACTGAAATACATAGAAAGTAATTAGATATTAACTTATTATAAACCCGGAAAACATGTATTGTCGGGGGTCAGGATTAACTGTAGAAAATAATTCAAAAAATTAATCGCAAAGGTATTGAATTAATATGACCGTTATCGATCAAATAGGGCATTTATATGCGCAATGTAAATTCATTGATGTCACTATAAAGCTACAAGACAAATTTATCTACTAAAGAAATTCATTTTAGGATATTATTCGATGTGATGTAATGGTTTGCAAGCTTGTCTAGCGAGTTCAATTTCTGGCTCTTCAGCTTTGAATTGCAAAATGAATAAAAAAGTTCAGAAATAAAGGTCGTGTGAACAATAATTTAACATTATTTTAATGTACTGCATGCAATAGCTGGCACACTTTCCTCGCTAGATTTATTATGAGCAGCGACTTCTATCTTAATTGGGCGCTGTAAAGTTTCGGCCTTGTGCCACATAATTCAGAGCACTTCGACGTGGAGTAATAGTATGCTTTTCTTTCCAAAACATTTTTTTCATTATCATTTCACCTCAAGCAAGACAGAATTGCCACTGATGCGCAGAGGTCATATAAAAGGTGAGTGATGAGAAACAGGAACAAGTTACGGGGATGTTCGATAATGAGTGAGAAAAGGATTAGAATACAGGCGTGAAGAGGGCTGCATGAGTGGAAAGAAAGACGAACATGATACAAATGTTGTCAGGGAAAAGATGTGAGTCAAGAGGATAAGAGATGGTAATTGACTTTGCATTTAAATTTTTGGAGATTGTAGCTCTCAGGGGAGCAAGTATACGGAAGGGAATTCCACAGGAAGGAAGTTAGAACAAAGAAGGGTAGTAAACTGTGGTTACATTTGATTGGCTTCACTGTAAAAGGGTGGGGCCTAACTGATAATCTTGTAGCTAGACTAAACTCATGCAGAGGGAGCACCAGGGAGCTAAGCTCATCGAAGCAGAAGTATTCGTAGGAGGGACTAAGACTCAGAAGAAAGTATTTGTAGAAGAGACTTAATCATGTGGTCAATCCTCACTAGGTACCTCATACTTTCGGTTTTGTTACATCCAAGCTACTCTTAAAAAATGGTCCTTGGTATTACCTTAAAATGCATCCGACAGCAAGGCCTCTGATTTGGAAGTTGTGAGGAGCATGGAACCACCTCTTAACTGCTGTTGTTCCCAGGTCCACCCTGACCCAGAGTGGTAGCACCTGTTAGTGTCCCAGCTATGGGTAAATAGTTAACGCCCAAACTGGGGTCAAAATGCTATGAAAGTATTTACCAACAAAACCTTTTTTGAATGAAAAATATTACCAACAAAACCTTTTTTGAATGAAAAATATTACCAACAAAACTTTTTTTGAATGAAAATTATTACCAACAAAACTTTTTTGAATAACAAATATTACCAGCAAAACCTTTTTGAATGAAAAATATTACCAACAAAACCTATTTTGAATGAAAAATATTACCAACTTTTTGAATGAAAAATATATTACCAACAAAACTTATGTGAATGAAAAATATATTACCAACAAAACTTTTTTTGAATGAAAAATATATTACCAACAAAACTTTTTTTGAATGAAAAATATATTACCAACAAAGTATTTTTAAAGACTGACCCATAAATGACCAAAATGGTTGATGAGTCGTTAAACTTAAACCAAACCAAAACTCTTAAAAAATCCTATATGAGTAAATAGTGAGTTCCATCTTTACTGGATGTCCTTATGATTAGAAAATCAGTATTTTAGGATGTTGAAATGCATCCGAATTAAAGGGGTTATCAGTGGTCAGGAATTCATGCAGGTTTTACATACAGAAGAGGAGGATACTCGATTTTATAATATGTTTCCTACCTGATTATCATAAAACAAAGGCCGGGATGAATTTCATTGGACATACATTTCAGTTAAATTCAAATCAACAGAAGATATGGCGGTAAACTAGAAGATGAACCAAGCAAAGCGGAAATGGCAATTTGAAATATTACAGAGCTTGGAGCCTCTAAATACATTTCGAGTTTTGACAAACTGAAATAGCTTAATAAATTTCCGAATAGGGCAATATAACAGGCGTAGGTTGGAAAGAGTTGTAGTTGAGAGTTGACGTCGTAAATACGGAGATGGAAGACCTGAGAGACACCTAGCAGCAAATTGCCGCTTTGGGCCTATAGTTGACGCGACATGATTGCAATGTATAAATGAATGTATTTGTAATAATGGCTATTTAGATATTTTATGTTGTGTCTAAGCTGGTCTGCACAAAGCACAATTGGAATGACTCAATTTAATTAAGTTTCGGTCTGGGTGAATCTATCACTCATACATTTTCTTTAATAACATTGGCGTCTATCATTTTCACTAGAAATCTATCTCTTTCCCCATTTACTACGTTCACATTTCTATTGATACGAGGTTCGGCCAAAAAAATGACTTCCTTTTCATAAAACAAATTTATAGCTTTACCTGCGAATTAATACGACTTACGGCGTGCGCGTATGATGTAATAAAGTGCGCTTCAAAATGAGAAATTAGAGAGCATAGTTCGAATTTCAGCCGAGTTAGCTATATTAATCCTTGTGATACGTATGAATCAGTTTTCTTGTCGCCTCTGCTATGGGTTAAATAGTATTTTATAGTCCTGGTTGTCAACCATTCTAACGACAGTTGTTGCGCTCTGTGTAGTATCTAGATTCCCAGGTTACTATATAAAACGGTATGAGTGAAAAGGGAAATTTATTTTTGCTTTGCTATTCATTTTATTAAGAGCGATAGCTTGGTTTTGTAAGAGACAGTAGGAGGAATGAATTCACAGGAACACAGGAGGCTCAGCGTTCTTCCTCGGGTGGTATTAGCTGGTCCCGAACCTGTGTATATCAACGCTTCAAAATTCTTGAAACCCTTTGTTGAATTAGCGCCGTTTTGGATTTATATTAAAAACCGAGACAAAGCTCGGTATTAGCTGGTCCCGAACCTGGGTATGGGAGTTATATCAACGCTTCAAAATTCTTGAAACCCTTTGTTGAATTAGCGCCGTTTTGGGTTTATATTAAAAACCGAGACAAAGCTCTGTATTAGCTGGTCCCGAACCTGGGTATTGGAGTTATATCAACGCTTCAAAATTCTTGAAACCCTTTGTTGAATTAGCGCCGTTTTGGATTTATATTAAAAACCGAGACAAAGCTCACCAGCGCTGCCAGAATGTCCTGCCGACGAAGCATTCCAATCAATCATTGACAATTCCGGCCCTGCCCTTTGCATTCTGTATCATTGCAATTCTTTAAAATTACCCACATCCCAACATTCTAGGAACTTATAAGGATGTATTAGTCCCTGTCAAAGCATAGTGATTGAAAATCTTCAGTTGTGTGAGTTGCGCATAATACTACCGGCAATAAAAGTTTAATATTTAATACGACTATTTTTGCCATTTCACCCCAAGCAATGAGGGTTAAATAAGACAGAACATGACTATTAGAGTTGTATTTAAAGTAGTGAGCAGGGAAGCAAAGAATCGGAAGGGAGTTTCTCTGGCTAGAGGTCTAAGAAAATAAACTTTTAGAATAGCTAGTTCAACAGTAAAACGGTGAGACTTATTTGCCAATAAGGTCTCTTCTTGCGTGATGCACGTTGTGGTGCAGTGGATATCGACTCGGAACAACGAATCGGGGAGCCGAGTTCGAATTCTAGTTAAATTCCTTGCAATCACTTACGCCCAAATATCCTTCGAAAAGGTATTAATCCTTCACTTCCCTCTAGTTATGGGTTAAATAATAGGACAGATTGGGTTCTATAGCCTTAGCTGGCAACCAGTCTACCGCAGAAAGCAATGACAACCTACTGCGGGATAATATTCTGCCCAGTCAGTCATGTCACTTTCGAGACATGATCGCCCAAGCGTGTATTACGTATGGCACTTAATTGACTAATTTTAGTAAAATCTGGCATTAAAGCATACGTGTCAGCATGGAAATGCGAAATGAAACAATAATTTTCTCCTTGGATGTCTGTTCAGTTGCTATATTCCACAAAAAGCGCTTTTTCGGCAATAACAAAGATATAGATTTGACTGAGGAAGTTCCGTACTCCGATAACATCAAGAAGCTAACTCTGTGACAAATCGACCCAGATGAGATGCGAACACAGATCTCATGGTCGGAAAGCAGACATTTTAACTTTTTCCGCCATGCACCCATTATCTCAGCGGTAATGAATCTCGAAATTCCTGAAGACTGAACTTTTACAAGTTGTATAACTTTCGTTCAATTTTGCGTTCTGTCCTATCATCATCGAATTTTTGCTTCATTTCCAATTCCACCGAGATTATGGCTTGCCTGTAGCAAAATGAGAAATCACTCAAATTAACTCGCCTTGACCCCTTCTCACGAGGTCAGTAAACATTAAATTCTTCAAGTTCAATGATTACATGCTGATCGCTTCAAATTTAATTCCTTAGTTAAGCTAGTCACTTTTGGGTGCCGGTATAGTATGTGGCCTACCTTTTGAATGTGGCCTACGACAATCTTTCACTCGTAAAATATGAAGCCCAACTTGAAAAGCTTATTATAAAGGAGTATTATAAATGTCTGTTAAACATAGTTACAGAACTGCTTGTTTCAGTTCGTGTTTGAATTCTAATTGCGTTCGTTGCATTCACTGATGCGTAAATACCCATGAAAAAGGAATTAATCCGTTGTTTTTCCCTCCCGCTATTGGCTAAAAAGCATGAGAGATTGGATTCTATAGCTCCAATTGGCAACCAGTTTACCGCAAAAACTAATGGGAACATACTGCGGAAACATCTACCCAGATAGGTCACATAATATACCCGAATCAGAGAGGTAGAACACATAATATACCAGAATCAAAGAGATAGATCACATACTATATCTGAAGCAAAGATTTTGACAACATACTATAACAAATTCAAAGAGACAGGTCACATACTGTGCCAGAATCCAAGACGTAACTCCCATGATATACCAGAATCAAAGATGTAACCAACATACTATACCAGAATCAAAGAGGTAGGCCACATATTATACCAGAATCGAAGAAGCAGTCCACATACTATAGCAAAATTAAAATGGTAGGTAACATACTATACCAAAACAAAAAAGGTAGGCAACATACTATATCAAAATCAAAGCGGTAGGCCACATATTATACAAGAATAAAAGAGGTAAGCCATGTACTTTTCCAGAATCAAAGAGCTAGGCCACATATTTTAACAGAATTACAAAGGTAGGAAATATACTATACCAGAATCAAAGTTATAGGCTACGCACATACCTGGATGAAAGATGTAGTCTACACTCTATAACAGTACCAAAAAGGTAGACCACGTAATATACCAGAATCAAAGAAGTAGGCCACATATTATGTTAGAATAAAGGACATAGGTCTCATTGTATACCAGAATCGAAGGCATAGACCACATACTATAACAGAATCATAGCAGTAGACCACATATTATACCAGAATCAAAGAAGTACTCTATATACTATAGCAGAATCAAAATGGTAGAAGTAGGCCACATATTATCCTAGAATCAAAAAGGTAGGACACATGATCTACCAGAATCTTTGAGCTAACCTACATAATATACCAGAATCAAAGCAGTAGGCCACATATGAAAAGAGAATAAAAGAGGTAGACAACATACCATGCCAGAAACAAGTTGCTACGCCAAATACTTTACCAGAATCAAAGAGATAGGGCACATAAAATCGCAAATGAAAGAGTTAGGCTACATACTATACCAGAATCGAAGAGATAGGCCACATACTACGCTAGAATCAAAGGGATAAGCCACATATTTTACCAAAATCCAAGAGATAGTCTACACTGTATATCAGAATAAAGATTGTAATCCATATATTACGCCAGAATCAAAGATAGGCTATGTACTATGCCAGAATTAAAGGGGTACCCACATACTATAACAGAATCACAGAAGTAGACCACATACTATACCAGATTTAGAAAGATAGGCCCCATATTATAGCAGAATCAGAGGTAACCTACATACTATACCAGAATCTAAGAGGTAGGCTACATACTACATCAGAATCGAAGTGGTAGGCCAGATACTATACCAGAATCGAAGAGGTCGTCCACATACTAGAGCAGAATCAAAATGGTAGGTAACACTATATCAAAACAAAAGATGTAGGCCACATATCATACCAGAATTAAAGTAGGCCACATACTATACCAGAATCAAAGTGGTAGGACACATACCAGAATAAGAGAGGTAAACCACATACTATGCCAAAATCAAAGATTTAGGCCACTTACTTTACCAGTAAAAAGAAGGCAGGCCACATATTATACTAGAATTGAAGAGAAAAGCCACATACATACGAGAATCAAAGAGGTAGACCACATACTTTACCAGAATGAAAGAGGTAAGCAATATACTATAACAGAATCAAAGTGATAGTCCAAATGTCATACCAGAATGTCAGAATCAAAGAGGTAGATCACATACTACACCAGAATCAAAGAGATAGGCCACATATTATAGCAGAATCAAAAATATATGCCAGAATAGAAAAAATCAGACGGGAAATACCTTTCTAATGAACGATGCTGCAGTCCCAAGTGATAAAAAACTTCTTTGGAAATCTTTGAACGACTAGGCAAACCCAATTACATTGTGATAGAAATGAAATCGGTTGTATGAATACAAGTCATTGTAATATATATGTATATATTGCGAACAAATATCTACTTTGCTACACAAATAGCAATAGATAACAGGCAAAAATAAAATAAAATAAAAAAAACAAACATACAAATACAAATATATATATATATATATATATATATATATATATATATATATATACAAACAATCAACCACGACAAAATAAAATCGAAAATAATATAACAGGCACCAAAACGGAAAAAAACATATAAACCCCCAAAACACAAATAAAGGTAGATAAAACCACCCCCACCAAAATATTACATCACAAGCTCCAGATAAAAAAAAAATACGACAGCAAAAGCCCCATCCCCGATGAGTGAAACTTTGAAGTCGGAATGAACATGTCAGTTAAAGTGAAAAATTCTTTGCATTAAACACACACACACACACACACACACACACAAACCTAAATACATAATCGTGGGAATACATAATCGTGGGAATAATATGAGAATTTCAAAATAGAAACAAAAAGTCAAACATGGCTCTTTTAGTAGATAAAATGGAGCCCCTTCCTTCAGGAGAGAACCTACCTGAGGTCAAACAATCTGCTGCCATAGGAATAAATTCCTACATAATGAAGGACTCTTCAGGTTCCAACAACTAGTATAATCCCAATGATGGCCATTCATCTTCTCAAACTAGATCTATAAGCGTACATTTAAAAAAAGAAAAACGAAAATCGTTTCGGGGGAGTACAAACTCGTTATGACTGCATTCCATGAAGCGTTACACAAACCCCAGAAAAACATCACTCTCCAAACATGTGACATCTGGCGAGAAAGGTATTATTAGAAGGTACACTTACGAAAATAAATTAGCGAATATAAGAAGTTAAGTCATGTGAGATAACAGAGGCTGAAATGAAAGACATAAAAAGAATTGCAGCCAGAATAGACGAATCAACAAAACATGAAAAGCAAACAGAATTGAAAATAAAAAGTAGTTATATCACACAAAACACAGCTTATAATGAAGAAACTGAGGTATACACCAATCACTGTAAAGATAATACTGAAATTTTAGAAGTGTTGGAAAGGTGTGATGTTAGTTGGTCACAAGACGGCAATAAAACGAGTTCAAAACACATTGAACAGAATTATTTTCCGGAAAAAAATAGTATACAAGAAACCAAGGAAGAACTCATGAAACATATAAGTCATACACAAACTATTGAAATCAACAAAAGAGAATAAATCCCCAAATTACAACCAACAAAACATAATTTCAAAATACTTAAGCTCTATAATGCAGCACTCATATTAATTCTAGATCAAGAAGACACTCATATAAATTTCAATGAAGCGATATATGCATCAGCAATAGCAGCAGCAAAATAAAAATGAACATCAAAGTAAAAAAGGACTGTTTCACAGACATAAAAATCCACCTTGAATAAGAAATTGAACAACTTAGAAGTGGATTGTCAGTACTCGATGAACTGATAAGAGGAATAAATATAGGAACAAGAAAAGGCAGAAGTGTCGAAATAAAATACAATATTAGAAACGGAAATGAAGTCCCATCAACTAAAGAAAAATAAATCAAGCTATACAACTGAAATCTCAAAGAATAAGACGCTATGAAAAATAGATCAAGATTCTACAGATAGAACAAGATCTTTTAAACCGACAACAAGAAATTTTACAGAGAAATAAGAAAAGAAAGAGTTGAAGTAACCACCACACACCAAAAATGGAGGGAGTTATACAGTTCTGGGAAAAATATATGCTTTCTCTACAGAACCTAAGAAGCAGATTGGATGTCGTAAGACAGAACAGATGAAAATATAACCAGAAACAAACATGAGATAAAATCGCAGAAGATGATGTTGAATATGCAAAGAAAAAATCACACAACTGGAAATCTCCTTAGATATATAGACTTTTTAACTTTTGGCTACATTATTTAAATAGAGAGTAAAGCAACTAGTCAAAAAACTTCAAGGAATAGTTAATTATCGTACTAAATTTCCGGCATGGATAACCAAAGGAATTACCTTTCTTCTACCCAAGAATTTTGACAGAAGTATTCAGAAAAATTACAGACTATTTACATGTCTTTCCACAACTTACTGTTAAAATCTATTCTGACAAAACATACATATTTCATCTTGGAATGAAATGACATATTACTGCTTCAACAAAATGGATGTAAATATGTCTCTTACGGATGTAAAGACCAGTCATTTATTGATAAGATGATCTTGGAAAACTTCTCTAATGCAAAGAAAATCTTAATACTACCTGAATAGATTATTGTAAGGCATTTAATAGTGTACCACATTCCTGGATCTTACAATCCTTAAATATATACAAGGTGTCATCCGTGGTCATCAATTCTATCAAACAATGTATACCAAAAACAACATTTTACATCAAACATATAAGTTTGGTGAAATAAACACCAACAGAGGAATATTTCATGGTGACACTTTGTCTCCTTTACTATTTTTCTATCGCAAATAGCATTAACTAGCAAATTTAACAGGGCGTAATGTGATTATAAGTTAGCTCAAATGAAAATAAGGCATCTTTTTTACATGGTTGACTTAAAGTCGTACGCTAGAATTGACAGTTGACAGCTGAAAAGTCTTCTACAATGTGTAAAATGCTTTGTTGATGATATTGCAAAGAAATTTAATGTTGATAAATGTCCTAAAGCCACGATTTTACGAGAATTACTAAAATAATCATCCTCAATTAGTTTCGAACCCTGGTGTAAAAATAAAAAAATAAATTACAGCAAGAAGAAGATTATAAGTATTAGGCGTAAATTATGGTAAAATAAATAATGAAAGAAATAGTGCGTAACGAGTACTATAAGAGGAATTATAAGAGTACTATAAGAGCAATTATAAGAGTACTATAAGAGGAATTATAAGAGTACTATAAGAGGAATTATAAGAGTACTATAAGAGGAATTATAAGAGTACTATAAGAGGAATTATAAGAGTACTATAAGAGGAATTATAAGAGTACTATAAGTGAAATTAAAATTGAATTGAATTATCAGAACAGAATTATAGCTATTAAATACCTTGACATCCCAGTGTCTCAATATCCTTTCTACATCTTGAACTCGACTCTAAATATCATCGGATGAATAGATTCTCAGGCAATAAAACTTCTTTCTAACCATAAAATGCATCAAACAAAGGCTGATGTAAACCGTCTATACTTATCGCGTAAAGAAGTTGGAAGAGGTCTTATTCAGCTAGAATTTTCATACAACGCAACAACTATTGTCTATTAACATACATAGAGACAACAAAGGATTAAATAATACAATTAGTCAACAACATAAAACAGAAAGAAAAATATTCAATCAAGGAAGAAGGCAGTAAATACAAACAATGTTTACATTTACTAGGTTCCGTAGAAAACCAAAACAGAACCCCAGAACCAATAGTTGCAGAAAAAAATTAAAATGCTAAATATAAAGCACTTGAACAGATGAAAAAAAGAACGCTGTTAAGACAAACAACTGCATTGCCAATATGTACACTGGTTGTAAACTATACAAGTCAATCTGTCTTGCCATTTAACCCATAGCTGGAGGAAAGAGACGGATTAATACCTTTTTCAAGTGTATTTGCGCGTAAATGAATGCAACGAATTTAACTGGAATTCGAACTCTGTTTTCCGATTTCCCGTTCCAAGCCGATATCCACTGCACCACAATGCACATCTCGGGTGTTCTGTACTTGCCCGAAGTAATTATAAAAATCGTCATGATAGAGTGAAACAATATGGAAAAACTATGGAAAATATGTAAAAAACACTGGTACGAGGATAACCCAGTGTCGGTTACAGAAACAGATGTCACCATTTTATGGGATTACACCATCTACACAGACAGGCAGATTGAAGTAAATAGGCCGGATATTATTGTCAAAAACAAAAGATAAAACACCTGTCTACTAATTGGTATGGCTTGTCAAGCTGATTGTAACATAGCAACGAAGGAATTCGAAAAACTATCAAAGTATAAAGATTTCGAAATTGGAATAGAAAAAAATGTGGAAATTGTAAACAAGAATATTACCAGTGATAGTAGGTGCATTTGGAATAATAAAAAAGAACAAAATACAATGAAAGAAACCTTGGAAATCCTAACTTAAAAGTTATCCAAAAATTTGCTTTTAAAAGTACAGCCCACACACAAAGAAGCACTTTGTCTGTGCAACGCTAGTGATGTTATGGAAATAGAAAAACAAATGAAATGTAGCCATAATAACAAAGCATTATCTGCCTTAAGTCTTTCCGCAGATAGTGAGATCATAGCAGCAATCAAAATATTGTGACAATAGCACAATAATAATAATAATAATAATAATAATAATAATAATAATAATAATAGAGGAGAACTAAGGAGCACTTTGTCTATTTAATGCTAGGGAAGATAGAAAAACATGAAATGGAGCCATAACAGCACATCCCGACCTACCTTAGGTCTTCCTGCAGACTTGGTTGGTAGTGCGGCCATAGCAGAAATCGGAATATGATGAAAAATGACAAAATAATAATAATAATAATAATAATAATAATAATAATATGATGATGATGATGATGATGATGATGAAAAAGACGACAAAGAAAATAAGAAGAAGAAGAAAGATTTCTGAAAAAAGTTGGCAAGAAGCAAATAAAGACGAATGTATTCTTTTCTGTTTGAAAAATAAGCAAGAAATGCGGAGGATTGTTTGAAAGGGCGAAGAAATTAGTGAAGAAAAATGAATAAAAAGAGATTCACAACAAATATCTCTCAGTTTGCATCTGATGATACAAAAACTTATTGTCTCTTTACTTATTGAGATTTGTGGAGTGACCTGTGCCAGACAAAGCAAAGTGAAAACAAAATAACAATTATAAATTATTATTATTATTAGTAGTAGTAGTAGTAGTAGTACTAGTAGTAATAATAATAATAATACGTTATTCAGTAATAAATGAGGCCAACTAATTCAAAAAGAACTTTAAGTAGTTGAAGAGGTGCCAATAAACCATAATACACCTATGGCAATAACAAAGAAACTAAAAATTAAAGCAAAAGAAAAGCATTGTACCAAATGCAAAACCAATGGCAAGATAATCCTCTTCATGATCAACACTCTTCATAACTAAAAAAAAACATGAATTAGACAATCCCAGTGCCCATCGTTGCTTACATTGTGAACAGTTAAAGACATGAAACCAAAATTTTTATTCTTGCTGCACAGAACCAATGCTTGTTAAAAGCGTTAGCACTCACTTAATATAAAACTTGGCGCGACAGGATGGGCTGACATCTGCACTGGAAAATATACACCTTTAACGGAAAGTAACCTGCAAGAAACGTGTATGAACATCACCTAGACTCGGTTACAAAGATAGAATCTGTAGTAATGTCATAGGACTTTAGAATACTTATAGACAGAACAAAGCTAATCTTCTAGAAATAGTGACTAAAATCAAAGGCTACAAACACAGAATCAAAGACTGAAACCAAAGACTACAAACATAGAATATGCTTTTTTTATTGACAAATCAGTTCCTGTAGATCAGAATGTACCTTTGAAGAACTTGAGAAAAACATCAAAATAAAAGGATCTTGAAGTAGCAGTCTCAACAGTGTAGCACATAAGTATATCAGTAATTCCTGTTGTAGTTAGAGCCCTCACTGAAGGAGTTTTGGCAGCCCATACCCTTAAAAAGTATTAAAAAAATGTGCTCACAAATACAGATCCCACATTAGGAAGAGCTTTATCTGTGCAAAATGAGTTTTATCTTAGATTTTTTTTAATTATTAGTGGAAAAATCATGAAGATATTTCTGAACCTAGGTCTCTTGTTGGGACCCAGAAAGAAATGTATATTTAACTGAAATTAAAGATAATAATAATCATAATTATAATAATGTGGAAATTGAACACAAGAATAGTACCAGTGATAGTAGGTGCACTTGGAATAATAAAAAAATGAAACAAAACAACTCATTGAAAGAATCTCTGGAAACCCCCAGCTTAAGGGATATACAACAAATTTTCTTGTTAAATATATCCAACACACTAAGGTGAATTTTATCCATGTAACGCTAGGGATGTTATGGGGGAGAGAAAAGTGAAATGTAGCCATAACAATACACCATGACCTAACTTAGGTCATTCCGCAGACCTGGTAGGTAGTGTGACAGTAGTAAAAATGGAATTATGATGAAGATGATAAAATAATAATAATATGTGAAACAGAAAGAACGATGTAACTTTCTGGTGAAAAGAATGAACTAAAGACAAAATATTTGTTTCTTTGTTTGAAAGAGGAAAAAGAAATTAAGAATATTGTCTGAGGGAATGAAAAACGAAATAAATAAATGAATTATATAGAATCTATCAGCAAGAATAACTGAATGTTTTAACCAGACAACAATAGAAGAAATACAAGACAAAAGAAAATCGCCTGCCGAAGAATCTACGAAAAAAAAAAAAACGTTTGCGAAAGAAAAGACAAAGTGATAAATATTCGAAGAAACATATAAATCGGAGTAGAAGCCAAAAAAAAAAAAATCTTGTAATTTATAAAAATCGGAGCTAAAAAAAAATTAGCTGAAAATAATCGAAAGTTAAAGAAGAAACGAAGACAATAAGGGATCCTGTTCTCTTAACCACCCCCGCAAAAACACCACTACTACCACCGTAACAACCACCCAGCCTTGAATCTATTTAAAGCCTGTGGCCAGCAGTTTGTAAGGAAGTCCGGGGTCAAATATCATCACGGATGAATTGAACCGAAGACACAATTACCAGGTATAATGAGGTGATCTTCAAGCCCGATGAAGAGAGGCTGCTCTTGCGTGTAGTGCAACAGGAAATTAAAACGTGAGAAAATAATGTTCACTTCACCGTGGGACATGCGATCACGTAAAAAGCGTTTTATTGGAAAATACCAAATATGAAAGGACGGTTGGACTAAAATTAGGATAGCACTCAGAAACTCTATCAAATAAGAGAGAAGAAACTGAAAAAATCGGGGAGTGCGTATATGTGTACATACACACATACTCATACATATATATGTAAAGTATTATATATATAAATATATATGTGTGTGTGTATATATATATATATGTATACATGTAAGGTATATATATATATATATATATATATATATATATATATATATATATATATAATAGATTGTGTTATTAAAAACTTTCGATATTTCATAGCTATTAAATTTATTGTTCTATTTTTTAATATTCGAATAACATTTCGCCAATGTTATTTTTAATTATATATAAAATACCCTAAAAAGTTTTATATATAAAATGGTTTAACTGTTTTCGATCTATATAATATCCAGAATATTGTTGATTTATAAAATAGCCAAAATGATTTTTTTTTATGTATAAAATGGCCAAAATATTGTTGATGTATAAAATGCCCAAAATGATTTTGAAATATAAACTGACCAAAATATTGTTGATGTATAAAATGCCCAAAATATTGTTGATGTGTAAAATGGCAAAAAGAATTTTGGTGGATAAAATAGTCAAAATGTTGTTGATATGCAAAATGGCCCAAATATTGTTTTTGTATACAATGATCAGAATGTTGGTGAAATATATATCTTACAATATGAAAACATTTTCCGGATTGAGACGACAGATAAAATTGGAAGAATTTTTTTGAGATTATTATGATTCACTCATACAAGTTATACTTATAAAGGCATAACTGCGGGTGATGAAATTAATTTATACCTTTCCCAGGAGTATTTACTCGTAAATAACTATAACTAACACGACTGGAATTAGAATTGGCCTCTATGATTTCTAATTTCGATCCGTTTGATATTACAGCACCGTACACCCAAACCTACAGGATTCAATATTCTAAAGCAGTCACACAAGCTAGGTACTAACCAGGCTTGATGATGCTTAAAATACAGGATTTTTTTTCTTTTTCATAACGTGTTTTGTCTCCAAAGGATATCGTTCACTTTCCTTTATTAGGATATTATGAATTTCCTTAGTTACCCTTCACTTACACAACTAAACTTAGGCGTTATCAAATTTAAAATTAAACAAAACTTAACGATATTTTCCTCGACTATAATTCTGTGTATAAATGCAATCTTTTCAACTGCTCCCTGTCTCTCTCACTCTCTCTCAGTCTGTAGTAAGGCGATAAAATATATTGAATTCCAGCCAAATAATTTGTTACATCCATGTGCCAACTTTTAAATCAACTTGTAAACTTTTACCTTGATAAAGTTGTTTAAAGGACGATACGCATTGATAAAGAAATGTTAACCTTTTGCATTCTCCCTCTTTTTCTTTCTCTTTCTCTCTCTCTCTCTCTCTCTCTCTCTCACTCTTTCTGATACTAATATGATACAACATAATGAACGAATCTTACTTGATCATATGTGAACTCAGCCAAGGCCCATTTTGGTTTCCTGAGACCTACTGCTAAACCTTTATCTATAAGTCCGTTAATTTCTGAAAATTAACTGTTGAATCGGTTTATTTGCTCCACATGGTGTTTCATGGCACTGAGATCTGTAGAGATCTTAGTGGTCAGTGCAACAAAAAGTAGTCTACTATCTTTTTCCTTAATATACAGTGTATAAATTTGTTGTGGGATCTCCCCTTTGTATATGATAATGGACTCGACTGAGTATATATATACTCCTGCCATAGAGAGTACAGGAGCGGCCATATAGTTGCAGTTGGCAGTGGTAAGTAATTGTAAATATCCGTTACAGTTATCGGAGAGTTTCAAGAGATACCGAAGTTACCCAGAGACCAGACTAGCTCTGAACTCCATTTAGCTAGAATAATATGCGCGGATATACTATTTCCAACGACTTCACTTCAAGACTTGTACATATTTATTTTCTTATTAATAGTATTCCTGGATTTACTAGCCTGCGTTCAATATAGCCTACTTTATTATCTTCATATCTGTTTTGTTGTTCATTATTTTTGTAATTCCTCAGCCGGAATCCACAACAAAAAATAAAATGTGATAGATGGATGGATAGATAGATAGATAGATAGATAGATAGATAGATAGATAGATACAAAAAATAGAATTAAAAATATTTACAATGTTGTAAAAGACCTGCCATTGCTAGAACCGAAATGGTCATAATAAAATAAACGGGGAAAAGGAAATATGTGAACAGAGAGTAACGAACAGATAAAAATATGAGACAGACAGACAAATATAGATTGAACAAAGGCTAAAAAAGAGATTCATAGCAAGGATTTCAGTTTGGTAGATGAACTCAGCCAGACATTTATTCATAGAAGCAATAATTTCCGATAATCAAAATTTAGACACATTAATTATTAGCTTACAGAGATATTTTTTGAGAATATGCCTAGTGATTAGAAATATAAAAAAAATCTTCCACCCTTAATATATTGTGAATTTTGACAATTGACGATATTTCTACTTTGTAC
>JBBBDQ010000397.1:2705000-2737500 GCA_037127315.1 Ascarosepion bandense
TTTTTTTTTTGTATGGTTGGGGTGCGAATAAAGGAGACTAATAATTTCTGTCTGCGTTAGTTTTCTTTTAGAAATAGAAAAGAATATATATATTCAGACGCGACATCGATTTATCGGATATGGTGCTAACTGTTAAAATTAACGTTACGTATTCACTGAAAGAATTTAGCTTAACTATTTCCTAAGACTAAGCATTACACGATCGAAAATCTACGATATACGAACAAACCATAAACATCGACACATAGATATACATTTAAGGTTAGGTTGCGCTAAAATAACTGTTTTCAAGTTTTTTATCCAAGCAATATTCATAATATTAGTAAAAACAAGAGCAGTGAAAGACAGCAAACCTTCGTCAAAGCCATACCGACATCATCTTAGCCATTAGCAAGAGATGATTATTAAAATGAGAACAACGGCATTGAATTTGGCCGCTCTTTTTTATGCTTTAGAATAATAAATATGAAATTTATATTATAAATAATAATACTTTCGTGAAAGAAATTGTGCGTTCGGAAAATGCTATGACGTAAAGTCATCTGGAGGAAGAATTTCAGTATTTGGCATATGAAACGTATAAAAAGATCTTAGTAAAAACAAAAAAAATGGAAAAATAACCCAGAAACCTTATCTGGAAGCGGATGGAACCCAGTCACAGGGCCAATCATTTGTATCCGGCGGGTCTTGAAATATCTTGACCACGGACAGAGAAATATAAACAAACAGACAAACGCAAACAAATGCAATATTCAAATAACAAAGATTTTTCTACACAAAAAGATAAAAGCATATTTTTGATAATGTTTAAGAATGTAAGGAACCCCAAGGTAGAAATCTGTAGAATGTGACTTCTCATGACAGCAGTATAATTTGTTTTTGTTGAGCTTCTGAGAATATCAAATGATATGTAAGAGAAATAAAACTATTAGTATAGAACTTTGTTATGGCGTCTTCTAAGAGAAATTGACTTTTCCTCTACTATATAATACCGTCAGCTTAATAGCCATCAAGTACAGAAATGACGATACATGCTACAGTACAAGTGTACTGTTCGGACTATTTACTTATTTATAATAAGTAAATAGTCCGAACGGTGCAGTTACGCTGCTTATTGCCTGAGTAGCAGCTGTCGTCATTTGCTGTACTTGATGGCTGTTAACTGACGGTAATTATATAGTAAGAGGAAGAGTCAATTTCTCTTAAGAGACACCATAACAAAGTTCTATACTAATAGTTTTATTTCTCTTACATATCATTTGATATTCTCAGAAGCTCAACAAAAACAAATTATATCTTTGTATCTATTGTTTTTCTTGTTATACTAATACACTGTTTTGAACCTACCTTCTTTTTTCGTGTCTTACTTCCGACCAAACCGGTCACTATAACTTTGCGGCGAAGTTTCGCAACAACAACTCCACAAAAATTTTGCGACGAAGATCCGCAATAAACTTATATTTCAACAATGAATTAATGAAACCTATCTACCA
Source organism: Ascarosepion bandense (assembly GCA_037127315.1). Classification (NCBI taxonomy): domain Eukaryota; kingdom Metazoa; phylum Mollusca; class Cephalopoda; order Sepiida; family Sepiidae; genus Ascarosepion; species Ascarosepion bandense. The sequence goes on from JBBBDQ010000397.1 coordinate 2,706,494, forward strand.
ATTTAGTTCTGCGTTCAAATTCGTAAAGTCCAGGTACCAAATAGGAAAAACAAATAGGAAAAACAATATTTATTTGGTTTTAATACAAATATGTGGTACCAAGCAAAAAATAGTAGAAGGCTAGTCTTCACTGCCTTTTATTAAATTTAGCTAGCCACGATTACTAACCCTAGCATACCCCAGTATTCCTTACACCTCAACATCTTGTAGATAGAAGGAATTTAACGAATTTTCTAATGGTTACAATTTTTTTACGACTGAGGAGTTCAATAATTTAAATATATGCAAAAATTTTATTTCACAAAATAATACTTTTTTCCGAAAATAAATTCCTTTTCTTGTAAGGTTGGAGTGTGAATAATAATTTCTGCCTGCGTTAGTTTTCTGTTAGAAACAAAAAATATATATATTTATATATACATATTTTTTTTTTTTTATAAGCGTTTCACCCCGAGCAAGGCATGTCACTGCCACTACTGTGTAGGGGGCTACGTAGAGTGGAGAAAGGCTGATTAAATATAGGAAATAACAGAGGGTGGGTGATAGGCGGGTAAGGATACCGAGAATGAGGGTTGGGTAGATGAGAGTGTTGTGAGAATAGTTGGGAGTTAGTGTGATAGGAGGTGTCTATTGACCCTACATTTAAACACCTGGAGATTGTAACTGTCGGGAAAGCTGACTTGTGGGAGGGAGTTTCACAGGCGGGAAGCGCGAGAAAAGAAGCTGTTGGAGTAGAATTTACGGTTACATCTTATTTGTTTAACTGTAAAAGGGTGGGACCTAGTTGCTAATCTAGTATCTCGTGTAAATTCGTGCTTAGGCGGCACCAGTGATCTAAGCTCATCGGAGCAGAAGCCATGAAAGTACTTGTAGAAGAGGCACAGGGAAGCCACATCACGCCGGTGTGAGAGCGGCTGCAGCCGGTCTGCTAAGTCAGTATCAACCACGTTACTGATCCTCCTTTCAGACGCAACATCGATTTATCGGACATGGTGGTGACTGTTAAAATTAACGTTACGTATTCACTGTAAGAATTTTGCATAACTAATAGCTAAGACTAAATATTACCAAATAGGAAAACAATATATATTTTGTTTTAATATAAAAATGTAGCACAAAGCAAAAAGCGGGATAGTAGAAGGCTAGTCATCACGCTGCCTTATAATAAATTTAGCTAGCCACGATTAATAACCCGAGCATACCCCAGTATCCCTTCACCCCAAAATAGACACATATTTACAGACAATTTTTACAACGTCTATTATAATACTTCAAAGTTTCTATGTAGTCGTAACTACTTCCCATTTATACAAAATACGAAAGCTAATCAAAAAGATAACAGTGAAAATACGGATCTCTGGGTCGTGAATCGGATTAGCTAGGTATAAGATAGAGTATTGTATGACCAATCTCAGTTTTGTTCCCCCTCCCTTTTCGGCTTTGTGCCATAAGCTGTATAATACTCGCTGAATAAAAAGATAACCGTGAAAATATTTATAGAAAATACATAAGGAATGTCTATTAAAGTGTTAAGAAATCCACTGAAGTTGAGATGCCATATCAGGAACGATATACACTGCATATTCTACTTTGGATTTTATCAAGAATCTCTAAATACATAACAGAAACAAATAACCGGTAATATTCCATGCAGAGACAAATGATAGATTCAAAAAATGTAAGATAGATTCTGACGAGAAAAACTGTTTAACCCGACTTATTGAATTAACTTTCTTCGTAGAAATCTAAATGATTCATTATAGTCTTTCCACTTCATGTCAGTGGAATAGGTTAGCCGGAGAAGCTTCTATAACTCGCTCTTCTGGAGGTGAGCATCAGCCATGTTGATGGAAGATAAACAAAGCTTATGTGAAATGATAAAAAGAAAGGAGAATGTTTTCTTTTTATGAGGAGGTAATATTAAAAATATGCTGCAGTTAACAACAGATTAGTGCATTAATATGAATACAAGATCTACAAGAGTGGCTTTTCAAGATAGGTTTCAATTTGCGATATGGTAAGAAAGATTGAATCTGGTCATTAATTCTTCTTAAAATACCATGACATTTCGACGTGTGAAAAACCCAGTTTCGAGATATCCAAAGGAACATATTGAGCTCTACCATTCTTATCTAAAGCTTGACTGACATTTTCGGCAATAACCGTTAGCACATCAGCAATTGACCTATAGAAGCGAAAACCATATTACTTGAATGAAAGAAAAGCCTTCAGTAAGTGTAAGTAAGAACTCAAGTGGAATTACTACATAGAATCCATAGCTAAATCCGCTTCTCAGAAGGTCGGTTCTCTGTGTTAGGCCAGGAAGTTTTTCCCATCTGAAACAATCCTGCGCATAGTTAAATCTACCATCGCCCGTGCATTGAATACTGCTGCCATATCTGGTCGGGTTCTCCTGCTATCCACCTAGGGGTCCTTGACAAAATCTAGCGGAGAATCTGTAATGTGATCGATCCCGACTTGGCAGCTCAGATAGTCACTTTCTCACCGGCGCAATGTGGCTTCCCCGTGTCTCTTCTACAAATACTTTCACGGCTTCTGCTCCGATGAACTTAACTCACTGGTGCCCCCTATATATGAATTTACTCGAGCCCACAAGAGTTTTTTTTTTAATCGTATCACCCCGAGCAAGGCGGTAACGCCACTGAAGCGCAGGGGGCTACGTAAGAGAGAAAAGATGGGAAAAGAGAAAGCCGGGAACCACATCCTAAACAGGGAACAAGGGATGAGCCTCTTCACCTGTTCAATAGACGTGGGTGGAGTGTGAACCGGGCGATAGATTAGTCTATCTACTCCAATTGAAAAAAAATAAATAAATAAAGGAGTGAAAAGATTGGAAAAGAGAAAGCCGGAAACCACATCCTAAACAGGGAACAAGGGATGAGCCTCTTCACCTGTTCAATAGACGTGGGTGGAGTGTGAACCGGGCGATAGATTAGTCTATTTACTCCAATTGAAAAAAAATAAATAAATAAAGGAGTGAAAAGATTGGAAAAGAGAAAGCCGGAAACCACATCCTAAACAGGGAACAAGGGATGAGCCTCTTCACCTGTTCAATAGACGTGGGTGGAATGTGAACCGGGCGATAGATTAGTCTATCTACTCCACTTAAGTCTGTCTACTCCAGTTAAGTCTGTCTGTCTACTCCGATTAAGTCTGTCTACTCCAATTAAGTCTATTTATCTACTATGTCACTCTCTTTTACTGTGAAACCAATAAAATGTAAACGCAAATTCTACTTCACCAGCTTTTTTTTCGCACTTCCCGCCTTTGAAATTCCCTTCTGTTTACTTGCTTCCCCGACCGCTACAATCTTCAAGTATTTAAATGTAAAATAATAGTCATCTCCTATCTCACTGACCTGCATCCTCTCTCACATGCTCCTTTCTCCGTCCACTCCCCTCTCATCAGTATTCTCATCCTTCTCTTACCCACTTCGTCACACCCACTATTACCTGTCACTCTTTATCATAACTTTCCTCTTATGTAACACCTTGCCCAACAGTGGCAATAAAATGCTTTTGCTTGGGGCGATATGATTATAAAAGAAAGTGTCGAAGATAAATCAACAGATACTACAGGATACTTCTAGGAAAGTTGGGTCACTGTTTCGGACCAGAAAGTTTTTCTCTTCGGAATCCATTTTGCACATTTATAAATCTACCATTCGTCTCTGCATTAAATACTGTGACCATATCCGGTCGGGTGATCCTGCTATTCACCTTGAGGTTCTTGACAAAATCTAAATATGGATCTGCAATATAATGGATCCTGACTTGGCAGCCCACCTTTCTCACCATGATGTGGCTTCTTATATTTTTTCTACAAATATTTCCATGTCAACTGCTCTGACGAGCCTTTATCAGTGATGATACATGTATGTTCTCATGCTGTTAGCTTAGCGTTAAGGTCCCATTTTTTTTACCGTCAATGTGGTTAAATATAACTGCCTTATCTACTCTAACAATTTCCTTTCTCGCAATTCACGTTTGTGTAACTCTCTTTGGTTTGCTTGCTTCTCTGATGGCTACAACCTCCAGAGTTTAAATGCAATGTCAACTGCAATCTTCCATCTCCTTGATTCACATCCATCTCTTAGCATTCCTTGATATTCCCTGTACCTTTTTTCTATAATTCTCACCATCGGTTCACCAGTAGTGGTCCTGCATTAGCTGGGGTGAAGGAATTATAAAAATGTAGCCTAGAATCTTTTCGACGAATTCTTTGGTAGCGGTATAAGTATTTCAATTAGTTTCACAAAGTACGAATATATCTGAAGAATGCTCTAGGTGAAAATATTCTACTCTATAGAAATTGTTTCGGATACTAGGAATATTGGAAAATAAAAAAGCTTGACTTGTGTGCATGATTTTTTATTACTCGTCTTTCTTTACATCCTAAATGTCATATTTATTCAGTAATAACACAACGATTTTTAATTTTTAATTAACATCAAGTATTCTCAATACTCTATAACAATTCTTATTTTAAACTGAAAGATACATTCTTTTATTAACAAGATGCTTCTTCCTCTTCTATGTGCCCTGTCCCTTCAGGACGTAGGCGATCATGGATCTCCACGTCTCCCTATCCCTTGTGGCTCTTAGTATGTTTGCTCCTGTTGCTCCTGGCAACCCTCGTTCCGTCATCCACCTGATCAGACCCTGCAGATATGTTATCCGCTGCCTTCCTCTGTCTCTCCTTCCTTCTATCTGGCCAGTCAGTATCAGGTTCTCCAGGCTCTCCTTCCTCATTACATGTCCCAGGAACTTCAGTTGTCTCTTCCTGATGCTCAACATCAATTTCCTTTTTGTTGCCATTCTTTCTAACACTTCGTCGTTGCTTGTATGCTCAGTCCACGATATCCGTAGCATCCTTCTGTAGAACCACATTTCGGCCGCTTCCAGTTTTTTCCTCATTTTCGATGATATTGTCCAGCATTCACAGCCGTACTGAAGAACTGACATCACGTAGCAGTCTAACACTCTTTTCTTCGTTTCTATTGAGATCTTCCTGTGTGTTAGTATTTTGCTCATCTTCTGGAACGCGTCCTTTACCATGCCAATTCGCCTTCGGATCTCCGTGTCGCACTTTCCATCTCCTGTTAGAAAACTTCCTAGGTACTTAAATTCTTGGACTTGTTTGATTCTATTATCCCCCACCTGTATTTGGCATTTTGGGTTGTATCTTTTGCTGATGACCATGCACTCAGTTTTCTTAAAGTTTATTTGTAGTCCCTTCTTGTCACTCTCCACTGCTACTTTCTGTATGAGATCTTGCAGTTTCCTTTCCGTGTCCGCAATCAGTACTGTATCGTCCGCGTATCTTATGTTGTTCAGGTTGTGGCCTCCAATAATAAATTCTGGTGTGTCATCTAGGGTCCTCAAAATATTCTCGCTGTATAGGTTGAACAAATCCGGTGAAAAGACACATCCTTGTCTTACGCCTTTTTCTATCTTTGTGTATCTACTGAGGTCGTTACCTGTCCGTATGCAGGCCGTTTGCTGCCAGTAGAGATTCTTGATTATTCTTATATCTTTGCCGAAAATGTCGAAAATGTTGAGGTTGCCTATCATTTCCATCAATTCTTTGTGTCGTGATAATAGAAAATGAAGTAAAAAAGAGAGAAAAGTGAGAAATTCCCATAGATAGATAGATTTGAAAAAGAAATCACCCGACCGGCGTTGGAGTGCGAGAGAAAATTTATTCGCCCCAAAATCATTTTATTCGACCGATTCCATTTTCTTAGTAGTAGCCTTGCGTAAACATAGCGTGAATCGCTGACAGAAAACAAAAAATGAAATTTAATTAAAATTTAAAACGTGTTAGAAAGGATTTAAATTTTTTTAAAAAATAATAACAACAAATTTGATCTTTCCTCTTAATGATAGCATAAACATTTTGATGCTAAAACTTTGGTTTTATTAACTCAGCCGTTTTAACATCATGATATGCTGTTTTTTCGTAATTGAATGGAGGTAATTAAATTCGTAGTTTCTTTCTTCTGATTGACTATAACTTCTATCTCATAGAGGATAAAAATTAACAAATCCGATTTTCTCACTACGTCTGTAAAAACAGAAAATGAAAGAAACAAGAGAGAAAAAAGAGAGATTCCCACAGATAGATAGATAGATAGATAGATAGATAGATAATGGAAAGAATTAGATAGATAGATAGATAGATAGATAGATAGATAGATAGATAGATAGATAGATAATGGAAAGAATTAGATAGATAGATAGATAGATAGATAGATAGATAGATAGATAGATAGATAGATAGATAAAAATCTGCAAAGGTAAAATAAGAATCAAATCACTCTGCACAACAATGATGTGGGAAGTAAATAAGATAGGAAACAAAGACATGAAAAAGAAAAAAATTGATAGATATATAGATAAATAAAAAGTGGAAGTTAGACAGAGGTAGATTAAAAGAGAGAAAGGAGAAAGAGATAGATAGATAGATAGATAGATAGATAGATAGATAGATAGATAGATAGATAGATAGATAATGGAAAGAATTAGATAGATAGATAGATAGATAGATAGATAGATAGATAGATAGATAGATAGATAGATAGATAGATAGATAGATAGATATAGTAAGAGTAAATTTGAGAGAACCATCATATCGCCCAGTTAGACAGAGGGAGTTTATTTTCTAAGCGCCGCTTAGATGTGGCAAAAGGCCGAAAAATGGGGGAACCGAGTGAAGACCGAGCTCACATTTTCAGTTGTAATAAGATCGAGTGAGATATTTTGTTAACCATTGCACCGTGAGAAAGAGTGAGGGAATCAGAGATAAAGAGCCTGAGAGTAATCAAGATAAATATTAACAGATAGGTAGATAGATAGATAGATAGATAGATAGATAGATAGATAGATAGATAGAAGGGGAAAGAAATTGATAGGGAGAGAAACGAATAGATAGATAGATAGATAGATAGATAGATAGATAGATAGATAGATAGATAGATAGAAGAAGGAGAAAGAAATTGATAGGGAGAGAGAAAAAGGGATAGATAGATAGATAGATAGATAGATAGATAGGCTGAAATATATAATATAATGGTGAAAAATAAAGAAGGATAGAACGGGAGAGAGAGAAAATATGATTATAGTTTATATACAAGAACGAAAGAAATGGTAAAACACATTGTACTAATATATCTTGACGTGGAATATAAATGAGTTTTGAAAGACATGAAAAACAAGACTAGATAGATAGATAGATAGATAGATAGATAGATAGATAGATAGATATGAACACAGGCAGGATAATTTACTAGAAAACCCTAGTCTATAATGCAACTGCACTTAAAGATAACGAGTCGATTAATTTTATTGAACAAATTTTACGAATCAGGAAAAATTCCTTTTGAGATAAAGAGGAAATTCTATCATGAATTCTACTAAGTTCATTTCGAAAGAACTATGGTACATGTTTTCGACTTACTTAAGTCATCATCAGGGTAGGTATCGACATCATTTGTTTATTCTTACCTGATAGTAATTTAAGAAAGTCGATAGCCTGAACCATTTTTTCTGAAATGAACTTTGAACAATATCTGGCGGAATTTCCATCCCATCTCAGAATGATTATATATATTCCATTTGCGTTATTTCTGAAGCCTAGATTTAAACCTTTCGGTATCTTCAGGCAATTTAAAATAGCTGATTTTCCAACATTTTTCAAAAGTATAACGGATGTTTTAGGAAAGAGCGACTGTAATTTTTGAACAACCTAAAATTTTAAGAATTAAGAAAGAGTTACTTAAGGGACTTAAAACACTTTCATTTAGCTTTGTATGATTCTAAGATGTATTTATAGGAGTGATTATATAAGGAAAATACTTATCTTTCATTCAGTAATTTTTTGTTCTGGAAATACGCTTTTACACCCTGATTGAGCAGTCTGGGAGAATGGTAGACTTTGAAAAAACAGTAGCACTTACGCATCGCTCATTCAGTAATGAATTAGATCACTCTAACTACTGGCGTATGATACATCATACGCTAAAAGTCTGCCTCCTTCTACCGAGCGGTCATAGCTCAGAGGTAAAAATCGCCGACTGACGCCAATTCGGTCGGGTTTCAATTCTGGGTAAAAGCAATCTGATATCTAACCGTACTGATGAGCAGTGGTACAGCGAAACAGATCTGTCTGTCGATGACTATATATATATATATATATATATATATATATATCGCTCATTCAGTAAAATGAATTGGAGCAGTCTAGCTATTGGGCGCGTAATATGATATGCGCTAAAAAGACTGTTTTCTTCCACCGAACGCCCCGTGGCCGAGGGGTAGAGGCGCCGGGTTTCGAGCCTTGGTTAGGGAGCAATCGGAGTCTAACCGTATTGATGAGCTGTGATACAGCGAAACAGATCTGTCTTCAGATGACAATATATATATATATATATATATATATATATATATATATAAACTTTGATCTGACATCGGTAAATGTTATCCAGGTAGGTAGATAGGTAGATCGTTTTCCACCATTAATACATCATTAACCTCTTCAGCTGTAGAGTCAATTTTTATCAGTACTAAATATCTCCATAATATGCACTCCTCTACTTCTTCCATTTATGCCCTTACAAAGGCATCAATAAACACCTAACTTGAGTGGCTCTTGGTTCTTGTATTGCGTGAAAAATAGTATGAAAATAAGAAATCCTAAGAAGCATGATTATTGGAGATACATTTAGCCTGTGTACGCACGCAGATTAGTCTTATTTTATTAGCTGCCAGAGTGTGTATTTGTGGGTGTGTTTGGGTATGAAAATATATCTGTATTTCTGTCGGTATGTGAAAGCCTAGAGATATACACTTAAAGCAGCTGTCCGCTCAACAAATATATGTTTGTTACTAACAAATACGACTGAATGACGACATTCTATAACGCAGATAGACAACTGAGTTGTCCACTAGAATTTGAGGTCACCTGACGTCCAAGAGCAAGTTAACTGAAAGTCCTCTCCAGATACGAAGTGCTATTGATCGGTGCATCTGACGAAGTGAGTTGTAGAGACGCCACGATGTCGTCGTGAATGCTTGTATCAGGAAATATTATTTGTCTTCTTTTTTTTTCTTTTTCAAATTCGCTTTAGGAAGCGAATGGAAGGACAAGGTCAAAACTAGCATTCGCTTATAAACGAGGCAGTAAGTCGATAAAGAATAGAAAATGAAGGCTATTCGTCCATATGTCGATTTTACAATATTCTTCGTCTCAATTAGATAGATAGATAGAGGGAGGGAGGGAGGGAGGGAGGGGGAGGGGGCAGTGAAGTTAGGTAGATTGCTAATGAATAGATGTGAACAAAATGACTTAGAAGGAAATAGAGAGACAGAAGCAGTCAAGATAGGCAAATCTCTAATTAACACACACACACACATATATATATATATATATATACATATATATATATATATATATATAAAGAGAGAGATGGAGGGGGAAAGAGAGAGAATGAGATATGATGAAAGTGATGTATGAATCAAATAACCCAGAGAGATATAGATGGAGTGTAAGAAGGTAGGTTGATCAATAATGAATAGAACATGACATTTATGTAGATGATAGGTAAATGAAGAACAAAATGGAAAAGGACTAAAATGAATGTTTTCATGAAATAATATTTTAATACTTATATATAAATGTAAAAGGTAGGGACTATGAACGTATATGTTATTCGTAATTATGTACTGTGGGAAAACGCTAAATTTTAAATGTTATATATATATATATATATATATATATATATATATATATATATATATATATATACACCCACACATACTACCGGCCATAATTATTAGACCACCCCAGTCTTTTTTTAAAGAAATGACGTATTTCATATTATTTTTAGTATTTATTGCCAAGTGGATAATTCTAAATGAAAATAGAATGGTTCTTTTGTTATTATTATTTTACAAAATTATACAAGTCAAGAAAACAAAGACAGACTCGTCCGAATCACCCTAAGTTTTCTTCATCCTTTCATTGCTGAAACTGCAATATAGGTAATTATTAAATATTTATAAATTCATTTGATGCACATGTTATTGTACAGTATTAACAAAAGAACCATTCTATTTTCATTTACAATTATTCACTTGGCAATAAATACTAAAAAATAGTATGAAATACATCATTTTTTTTAAACACTGGGGTGTCTTAATAATTATGGCCGGTCGTGTTTATATATATATATATATATATATATATATATATATATATTATATCGAGGCAGCTATAATTTTCTAAGCATATATTGTTAAATATAACAGACAATGAATGCCTGTTATGTTTAATCATGAGTTGTTCTAAAGATCGTATTTTGGCTTTAATTTCAGATGAAAATAAAGACAAAATTGTAAAACATCTGGATATTATTTATTATATTGGTTCTAAGCTTTCGACTCACATGAGCCATCTTCAGATGCCTTCAATATCAGAAGGTTCTTTATACTGTGTGTATGTGCGAGTAAAAAGAACCTTCAGATATTGGAGGCCATCTACATTAATTCAAGGCAACCCACACTCAATAAAATCGTATCTCAATCTAGTCACAACACATTACATTGCATTTAGACATATGGTTTTGTTGTTAACACTTCGATTGCTCACGTGGTCTGACGTCATAGAACCGCATTACAAATTTACGACCGGCGTCTGTAGGTGACTGTTATCGTGGCATAGCAATGTTTTATTTCAACACACAATAATATCATTTTGATGGTGGATGTCTTTATGTTAACAGCCGTGTAACCATTTGAAGATGGCTCATGTGAGCCGAAAGCTTAGAACCAGCATAATAAAAATATCTAAACGTTGGATAATTTTTTTTCTTTCTGTTCCCCTGAAAATTAAAGCCAAAATACGATGTTTAGAACGGCTCATGATTAAACTTAATAAACATTGTCTGTTATATTTAACAATATATATATAGAGAGAGAGGGGGGGAGAGAGAGAGAAAGGGAAGATGAATTTTTAATGTTACGTTCATATATATATATATATATATATATATATATATATATATATATACTATAGTCACCAGCAGCCAGATCTGTTTCGCTGTATCACAGCTCATCAGTACGGTTAGACTCCGATTGCTTTTAAACCCAGAATTGAAACCCGACCGAATTAGCGTCAGTCGGCGATTCTACCTCCAGACTACGAGCTTTCGGTTAAAAGAAGGCAGACTCTTTAGCGCGTATATCATTATACACGCCCAATGGCCAGAGTGCTCTAATTCATTATTGAATGAGCGATGCGTATATAATTTGTATGTTTAAACATTATTTTAATTTGAGAAGATGCTCCATTTAAAACTGTATATGTGTTATGGGGAAACACACTTATTCCGCAGATAATAGACTCTCCCTCCTATATTAATGAGAGTTAACATGAAGTTCTTGGGAGTTTTTAGGCTTCTATTGAAGTTCAGTAGAACTACTAGGCAGAGTCGGCAGTCGAATACTAAGGAGTTAGCTTTCAGTGGAAGATTACCAAGTTCCTGACATTTTGAGTACGTTAAGTCGATTAGCAACCGACATAGAACGATTATAACCTTCAGTGCGAAAACTACTCCACAACATAATTGGCGACGAAGATCTACAAATTCACTCAGAACAAGAGAGAAAACTTGTTTTTTCTTAAGGCAAAAGTCGCCACAACAAAATCAGCGACGACAAAAATTTTGCGAGTTCACACGGAGTAGGAGAGAAATTCTTTTCTCTCACCCTAGGAAATTTGGCAAATAAAGATTACTAACAGGACAGTTGGCTGAAAAATATTGCAAAGTTACGAATACTTTGACAACAAGATCTCGAAGTCACAAAGCAACAAAATTTTTGCTCAGAAGTCTTCAAAAATGCGTGGAGTAATTAAAAAAGAAAATTTTTGGACAACGAAATTCGCACACATAAAAAATATAAATATATATTGTTGTATTCTCACTATACACTTGCTCAATAGGTCACGAATTACGAATTCTTATAACCCCCACCCTCAACAACATAAGACGTGGTATAAATTTCTTGCATGAAAATAGAGAAATAGGGAAAGGTTTATTCCAGGAATTTTTTAAATTCCAGGAGGAACAGCAAGAAAAAATTCTAGAACAGCAAAGTACATTCCGGAAGAAAAAACTTTTCAAGAGGAAATTTTCGACAAAATATGGTACAGATGCAAATGGAATTTCAAAAGAAATTCTGGATGTAACTAAGAAAAGGGAAGAGAAAAATATTCAAGATTCTTTTCCAGAGAATACAATTTGGAACTCGATCGAGACTTTCACATACAATACAGACGAAGATGTAACTTTCGAGGATTATTACAAAAAATACACAGACGTGTATGCAATAGACAGCTATTCGTGGTCAGAAAAAAAGAAAGTGAGACTTCTTCTAAATAAGTTAGGAACATCTGAACATAGGAAAATGGTAAATTATGTTTTACCTAAAAAGACCTGTGATTTAAAGTTTACCGAGGTGGTAGATATATTAACGGAACTTTTCAGCAAGAAAACATCTATGTTCCACAAGAGGTGGAAATGCTTGAATTTAATGAAAGAGGACGAACAAGATTACATCATATATACAGCAAATGTAAACAAGCATTGCAAAGAATTTAAGCTGGCCGATTTGAGCGCAGACAATTTCAAATGCTTGGTATTCGTTCAGAGCCTCGTATCAGAAAAAGACGCAGAGATGAGAAAAATGGTACTGACGAAATTAGGAAACGTCCCAAATATTACAGTACAGGATTTGGCAGAGCCTTGTACAAAACAGGTTAGTGTAAAAAAGATGCAAAAGATTGAAAAGTCTGGTGTTTAACACATAAAGAAATTACGGTACAAAGAAGATAGTACAACCAAAAAATTCTAAAATTGCAGATCATCAAACGGAAATAACAGGAAAAAATAATCAAAACTCCCTAAATCTTGTTTTGCTTGCGGTGGATTACACTGGTACACAGAGTGCAATTTTAGGAAGAAAAATGTTTCAACTGCGGAAGAATAGGACACAAAAGCTCTCACTGCAGAGTAAGAAATAAAGACGTAAAAATAAAAAAAACGTAAAGTCTAACCGTTACAGTCGAGATAAACAACAAAAAGATAAAAATTCAACTCGACACCGGGTTGGATCTGTTTATTATAAATTCTAAATACGTGGAAGAATTTGGGGAAACCAACGTTAATAAAAACGAATAAAATCGCGAGGTCAATGACGGGTGAAAAGATACAGTTCATCGGAGAATGTGTCACAAACGTCAGATTAAATTAAAAAAGAAACGCGAAAAGTCAGAATATTTGTCATCGAAGATACCACAAATTTACTTGGTACAAATTAGATAACGGAATTCCAATTATGGGATGTACTAATTAATTCTTTTTGTCATAAGGTAGAAAGCTTAAACAACAAGGCAGAAAAAGTCATAACTAAAGGAAACATTTCCTACTATTTTCTCGCTAAGTTTAGGAACATGTACCAAGATGGAGGCAAAATTCCAATTGAAAGAAAACGCTCAGGCGGTACTTAAAAAAGTAAAGAAATGTGCTGTTTGCCTCAAGGAGTACAATGTAGAACATATTACTACAGCTCCCTATCACCCAAGGTCAAACGGGTTAGCAGAAAGATTCGTTGGCACCCTTAAAAGTGCTTTTAAAGAAAGCTAGAGAAATACCCACAGAAGAAGCTCTACAGAAATTCCAACAAGTATACAGGATTATTCCAAATAATGGAACGCCAGCTTCACAATCGCTTGCCGAAGTGATGTTCGCACGTAGGGTTAGATTTGTATTCAACAAGTTATTGCCCAAAAATTCAAAGCCTGACAGAGAAAGATTTACTCACATAAAAAAACAACCCAGGTGAAAAAATTTATTTCAAAGTCTACAGACAGAACAAGTCGATCTGGGAAATTGAAATAAGTGACAAGCGGATCGGCAACATGATGTACCTGTTAAAATAAAAAAAAAGTACCTGCAAGAGGCACATTAATCAAATCAGAAGACGCTCTTCGGACGTGGTTGACAGCGGTCCCACGAAAGAAACACCGATGGAGGTAATTCATGACACATTCGAACTACCAACACCAGCAACAATTTTACCGGAAGTACTCTGATCCAAAAGAAAAATAAAAGAATGAAACGGATCAATTACCAGTGGATCCAAAACGTAGGAGATATACTATGTTTTTACTGAGAAAGTGAAATTGTTTTTCTTTTTTTTTTCATTCATATTCTCTGTAAAAAAAATAACTAAAGTTTTACCCGTGTGGAGTAAAATTTAAGAGGTGCGTGTTATTATGAAACACACGTATTCCTCAGATAATGGAACTCTCCCTCCTATATTATTAAGAGTTAACGGGAAGTTCATGGGGGTTCTTTAGACTTCTATTAGAGTTCAGTAGAACTACTAGACAGTTGATATCAGACGGCAGTTAGCCGAATACTAAGGAGTCAGCTTTCAGTGGAAAATTACCAAGTTCCTCACATTTTGGGTACGTAAATTTGATTAATAACCGACATAACACGATTATAACCTTCAATACGAAAACTAGTCCACAACAATATGTATTTACATCTTCTGGCCTGTATAATCGATAAATCATTTTAGGAATATATATATATATATATATATATATTGCATTGTATGTGTATTTGAATAGAGAAAACAAGACCAACAAGGAAGATTTAATTAATTTTTTCACTTAATTGTTTCAGTATCCTAATATTTTCCTGTTTTAATGGAGATAAAAAATATTTAATAAAATTCCATCATTTTTAGTCAGATGCGCTTTTGACTACTTCTGTACTCACTTTCATGAGTGTTTTTTTTTTTTTTTACTCATGTTGCTATTTTTCTTCATGTTTTGACTGTTAGTTATGTTATCTTGTTTTTAAGAAAGAAGCGTTCATTCGAGTCTTTCATGTAACTGACCCGGGTATTGAACGCGCTATTAAAATGTCACAAACGAAAGCTTTAACCTACTAGGCTAGAAACAGTTCGTTGTAATGAACGCGGACCATTAAATCTAACCTGCTTGCTAAATCAAGCTAACTGTCATGTTTCATCGCTGCAGTCATACTTTTCATTTGTATTTCATTTCTCTATTTGCGGCTCCCTAAACAACAAAAAAGAGTAGTGGACAGCTATGTGATATCTGTCCTTGTGTATGGAAGCGAATGTTAGACGTTCTCATCAAGGATGAAGGAGACACTCGAGGCAGCAGAAATGTGGTTGTATGGAAGAATGCTGAGGATACCATGGACCGTGCACTTGAACAACAACGAATTGTTGGAGAGGATGCATACAAGAAGAAAAATCATACTTAACATTAGGAAGCGACAGCTGATGTTCCTGGGAAATGTAATGAAGAAAGAGAACCTGGAGAATCTAATGCTCACAGGTCGAATAAAAGGAATAAGAAACAGAGGAAAGAAGCTTGATAAGCTTGAAAAAATGGATGGCAGAACAGGCTTTGTGAGAGATACGAAAATGGAAAAATAAGAACGAAAAGTGAGAGCGGTAAGTAAGAGTCTATGATCACCTACGTTCTGAATGGAAACGGCAATAAAGAAAGAATTATATAAAGGGTTCAGTTCAGAAGTACCTATAGGTTGCGAAAACAGATGTACATCTGACAAAGACCGGATGGCACAACGGCCGAAACGTTCTGATAAAAAAATAATGATATAATGATAATGCCAGAAAATGTAGCAAAAGCGTAAAAATACTGTTTCAAATATTTTTTTTTAATCGGAGAGACTAAAATAATAATAATAATGTGTGTGTGTGAGTGTGTGCGCGCACGTGTGTGTGTGTGTTTTAGAGGACGCTCTATATATACTTAGATTTTTCTAATGTATGTAGGCACACCACACTACAATGAACGCATTCCAATTTGAATAACATGTTACGATATATATTCTGAAAAAATATACACTTACTGCAAAAGCATAAAAACGATAGTGAGATAGATAGATAGATAGATAGATAGATAGATAGATAGATAGACAGAGAGAGAGAGAAAGAGAGAGAGAAAGAGAAAGTGAATTTTTCGTTGCAAGGTAAAATCGAGATAAACAGGCGCTCGCTTCACATTTGAAAGTAAAATTTTACTAGGATTTTTTATTGGTTTGTTTTATAGAATATTTCAAAAATTTTAATATTTGCCAACTTTCTAAAAATTATTCATCGGGAAATCTTTGAAGCATATGATATTTTCCCAGACTTTGTTTCTGCCTGGAAGCCGTGTGTACGAATTTAATAACAAGACAGGAAATAAATTCTTCGTATTCTTTTATATATATATATATATATGCGCGTGCGCGTTTCCATGTCAGCCAATGCGCAAAAATTCTTTATGTTCATATCTATCTGTGGACACACACACACACACACACACACACACACACACACACACACACACACACATATATATATATATATATGTGTGTGTGTGTGTGTGTGTGTGTGTTTTTATGCAACGCTTATAGTAATAAGAAATGATGTCAGATTATAAATTAATTTCATTAACTTCCTATACATATCTATCTATCTATCTATCTATCTATCTATCTATCTATCTATCTATCTATGTGTATATGTCTCTCTCTCTCTCTCTCTATATATATATATATATATATGGTCAAATTTATTTGAGTTACAAGCCTTTTTGGGTGGCAAGCTTGGTCTTAGAATGAACTAAACTCGTATCTCAAGCCATTATATATATATATATATATATATATATATATATATATATACGGACTTATATATGTATATATAAGTTCAAATGTAGGTGGACAGTAAGTAGAATAGCATTTCTTCTTTTGGAGAGAACCCCAGGACAAAGTTTCAAAAAATTAATACACAAAGAGACATGTGCAAAAATATTTGTCGAAGCTTGACGTGTAAATTGAATAACGGACAACAATTTGAACATCTGCGTTGATAATATTTAAAAGCTTTTGCATTACTGTCCATCTACTTTTGGGCTCACCCTGATAAATAAAAAGTTTGATAAAAAAAAAACTGATAATGTCAGTCTGATTATTTACTTATTTTTAATGTTTTTCTAATTTTTCAAAGGTGCCAAATATTCTACTGAAAGCCGTGGATCAGCTTTCTGAAGACCATATTGTTATTTATATCTATTCTACTCAGAAGTTCGTAACTTGAAAAAAGTTATCCAGATTTTTTACTTCCTTTTACATTTCTTAAGTATAATCCTAGCCATCTACTCGTTTCCGAACGTCCCCTAACCTAGGTCATATTTTCAATCTCTTTTGGAGACACCTGCTTTGGCATATTTGTGTTGGTTCAGCTCCCACAGGGCCCATGTAAGATTTATGATTCAACTGTGCTGAACGGACCTTGATTACAGTTTCTTGGAGTTAGTGCAAAATCTTGTATGGACAACAGTTTGAACAGGGCAGTACGTTCAAACTCTCGGCCACGATGATTTAGGAATGTCATAGCATATCGACATAAACACTGACGGGATTGATGCGGAGTATGATTTTCTAGCACTTTCCAACAGTGAAGCACATCGGGATCATTTTCATAGACCGATAGGATCAA
The DNA here is from genome assembly GCA_037127315.1 of Ascarosepion bandense. Taxonomy (NCBI): domain Eukaryota; kingdom Metazoa; phylum Mollusca; class Cephalopoda; order Sepiida; family Sepiidae; genus Ascarosepion; species Ascarosepion bandense. Next base: position 2,724,130 of record JBBBDQ010000397.1, read on the forward strand.
AATATCATCTCCCTGACAGATCGACCATGAACTTACGTCGGCATTTACCCTGGGAGAGTTGAGCAATATTCTTTTCTTAGAAGTTCTATGAGACTTTTGGACTTCACAAGCGATTCTCCACCGTATGTATTGCTGAGATTTTCCCGCATTCGTTTGCCAATTCTTACTGCGGTAGACTGGTTGTCAACAAAGGTTATAGTGAATTTTACCTAAGCTTGTGTGGGGGGGGGGAATATGGATTCCTTCATTTCCCAAACATATTAGGAATATATGTTAATGTAATGAAATTTGACTGGATTTCGAAATCAGTCCTCCGATTACGTCAGTCCGAGCCGCTATCCGCTGCTCCATCGTACCTCCATCGACCATGACACAATTCTAACGCGGTTCTAACGTCGTCAGAAAAAGTTTTGATTTCTTGGCGACGCCACCTCTTGTTCTCAAAAATACATCTCGCTATGACATAAAACCATTTGAAGTTGAATTTTGTAAAGACAGTAGTTGATGACGTATTTGCATTCATTTGGGCGTTATCTCCATCGACCATGACACAATTCTAACGCGGTTCTAACGTCGTCAGAAAAAGTTTTGATTTCTTGGCGACGCCACCTCTTGTTCTCAAAATGCATCTTGCATATAACAGACAAAAAAGTTAATTTTTTGGGGGGTTTCTTTTCCATATCTATTTTTTGTTTATATTTTTAGAAGTATATTTTGCAATTTAGTTTCAGTTTATAAACGTTTTCAATAGATATGACTAAACTACAAACAGACAAATAAACCTTTATTTACACTATTTAGAAGCGGGTTATTGATGTTATCACATTTTGGCTACTGTGCCCTCTGGTCATCAACAGGTATATGTCGATCCAATATCATATAGGGTACTCCTAATTGAACCCTTTATTTAATCTACGAGTTTAGCAAAGTGAATTAGAGATTTGGTTCATGAGTTTGGTAACATAGCAATCGTGAATTCAATCTCTGGGTCGGACATTGTGTACGTGGACTCGGTAAAAACAAGCAAGCAATAACTAAGCAGTACTAAAATGTTAGAATGGAGCATCTTATCACCCCCGACGGTTGATTCGCCGAAGAGATTAAGAAGAATCGAAGTACGAGACGATGATACTTCCGCCCCCATTCCCTCTTGACTTACCATTTTATTGAACTCTCTGTTAATTGTAATTTTCCGTACAATAAACTCTGTTATTTGTTTACCCTTTACGTGTTGTGCAAATCTTTCCACTCGGAATTTACCTTGTTATTTATATCGTTCCCGTGATATAACAAAACGACACAAATTTTACTGAAAATCTTGCTGGTTTATATATTTTTGAAGGGCATCTGCCATTTTACCTTATCAGCCTTGGCAGATATTTTACTGAGACGGGAGTAAATAATGGTATCATCTACACTGATTTCTATTTGGGCACTGATTACATCAGGAAAATCATTGATGATCATCATTTGGTTGGTATTCTGTGTTACATAGCAGGTAGTTAATGTAGGTGGTGAATATGAAATAAAATAGATGAAAGTTTGGAGAAAAATTAAAAATAGCAAACTAGGCCTCATCTTATAATGTTATAATGGAACATCCTGTCACTTCGCGCCGAAGAGATTAAGAAGTAAGGAAGTACGAGACGATTCGACTTCCGCTCCCATTCCGTCTTGACTTACCATTTTATTGTACTTTTCCCTACAATAAACTCTGTTATTCGTTTACCCCTTACGTTTTGCGTAAATCTTTCAACTCGGAATTTACCTTGTTACTTATATCGTTCTCGCTATATAACATAAAAAATAAGAACTAGATAAGATATCCCTCATCATATACAGTGAAATATGAACAGTTTTGCGTACCTCCGTAGGGTACAGTTTGAAATTTCTTGTAGGTTACTTAAATCGACATACAACTGATGAAAGCCGAAGAACGCAACGGCCGAAACATTGTCATAACAACAACAAAGATGATGAAAAATATTTATTTTTAGACAGGAGAGTTTTGTAATTTGCTTGTAGCATTGTACATATAAGGTGTATATGTAAGTATTTGAATGCTATCACAATGCGTTTAGTATGATAATAATAAATTTTTAGATATTATAAATAATGATAACTCCACATTCAAGCAATTCAGACAGAAATAAAACCATGTTTGATGATTTCGAAGATAGTGACGCTTTCATGTTTGCGAATACTGCAATGCGCACTACATAATGCAGTGTTTCTCATCCGTTGTAAGCAACAGCACACATAGGAGCAAATGAAAATATCACGGAAATTTTTAAAGTATATGCATTTAAATGTTATGAAGTACAATCATAGATTTAAAACATACACAGACAAATATGAAACTACTTTATTTCACTGTGTATATTGAACAATTTGTAGAGCTTACTATACTAAAAAGAATTATTAAAATGCTGACACTGTACCATTACTGCTTTCACATACAGACAGATACACACACATAAAAATTATTCTCGCCTCCACTCTAGCGTGGTCATGTGTGACGTCACAAGCTGTAGCGCGATTTTCGCTTCCAGCACGCCCGCACGTGCTCGCCGTTGCTTTGAAAATCGTCCAAGCAAACAAAATAGACGACTACTACTATCATTTGTCCGCGAACTGTTTAATACACTCAATACAATTGTCATCTTTAATCATAGCCGATGTAAGCCGAAAGCTCAGAAAGGATTAAATAAAAAACATGTATCAATTATTGTGATTTTCTTTCTTCTTTCAACGATAATGCTATTAAGCTTACATAAACTAATCTATATTATTTAATGAAACATGCATCAATGAAAAAATGCTGCCTAAATACGCGCAATATATATATATATATATATATATAGTGATTTCTAAGCGCAGCTTAGATGTGAAACAAAGCCGAATGTATTGGGTACCCAGTAAGGATTGAACTTACTACTCAGTTGAAAATGATTCTGGTAAGAAAGCTTGTTAATAATTACATCACATAGTGATTTTCTAAACTTAGATGTGGCACAAGGCTAAAACCATGGGGCATTGAGTGAGAACGGAAGTCCATATTCAATGGTAACTGATGTCACGAGAAAAAAATTCCTAATCATTACACTTCGTCGAAGTGCCCTACACATACACATATATGTATGCCGTTACAATATTTCGCAGCAGAATTAAGAGGTTTGCGCGAAATACAAGCATAATCACTGGCATAATGTGTTAAATGTATCAACATTTAGTCAGTCAGTTAAGTGCCATACGTGATACTCACTAGGTTGTTTGGCAACCAAATCTATAAAAACCAATCTGTTCTGCTATTCGATCCTTTTCTCCAAATCAGTTAGTAAAATGCCATGTGTGACACCAGCTTCGGCGCCCATTTCTTTTTCGACCCTTGACTGACTAGGCAGAAGAATTTCCCGCTATAGGTTGCCATTTCTTTCTGAAGTAGAGTAGTTGAAAACCAATGTTATAAAGCCCAATCTGTCCTGCTATTTCATATTTAACCCATAGCTAGAGGAAGAAAGAAAAATGGATTAATACTTTTCACAAGTGTATTTGCGCGTAAGTGAATGCGACGAATTCAACTGAAATTCTAACTCGGTTCTCCGATTTCGCTATCCGAGCCGATATCTACTGCACCACAACGCACATACATTGTGTTATACTCGAACAGAATTAGAATTTTACACTGATAAATTTCTTTGATAAATTAATGTAAGTTTGACGGTTCGTATTATATCGTATTATTTGATTCTGAAATCAAAAGAATTTCTTTAATGATTTTCACTTACTGCATTAGTTTTAGAAGGTCAGAACCTCCATTGAAACTATTGTTACGTTCTGCCTACAGGTTGTTTTCTCTTTCATCTGCTTTAATACACGTAACTTACAGTCATCATTGTGGATTGGAATTTGGTTCCTTCTCTTTCTTTATAAAATGTCGTGTAACTTAATGTGAATGAAACTTTAATTAAGCTAAACGAAAATTCATATTTCCATTGTCTTCGATAAAATCACTTACACAACTTCTTTTATTTTATATTCTGTTGAGATCTTACTTAAATAATTATTTCTTGAAGTCTTATAATTTGAAGATGTTTTATTCGAGATGGCTTTGTCATATATTTCTTTGTTAGGTCTGCTTAAAAGGTTTTAAAAGTATATGGATATTTCAACGTATTAAAAAACTTTCTGCAAGTGTCAATTCTATTTAGATTTCTTAATCTACTAAAATCTTAGCAAAATTTTATAGTTTAATAAACGATTTCTTAAAGTTATTTTTTCTGTTAAAATATGCTTTACCATTTTTCGAATTTTTTTCTGTTAACATTTTCAAGTTTTTTCTTAAATATATTTCAATTTATTTGCATTGACATCCTTCAATGTTGTTTTTCAACATGTTTTTCTATTACTACCTACTTTTTTTCTGTGAATATCTTTCAAGGTTTCTTTTCCTACTATTAACTTTTCTAGGATATTCTATTAATACATTTTAATATTTAAATTAATATATTTCAAAGATGGTCTTCCTCTAAACATCTTTCAATTTTTATCCAATTAATGACGTTAAATTTTTTCTATTAATTTATTTCAAAGTTTTTCTACTAACATATTTCGAGGTTTGTTTTCCTATTAGCTTATTCTAAGTTTTTCTATTATCTTTTAATTTTTCTACTAACATTTTTCAAAATTTATTTTTGTTTATTAACATCTTAAAATATTTTTTCTGTTTTTATTTAATTTTCTATTAATATGCCTCAGGGTTTAATTGCATTAACATATTTCAATATGTTTCTGTTAACATCTTAATGACATTTTCTTAAAAAACACCTTTCAACATTTTTCTCTTAATATATTTCAGTTTATTTTTTTTTTTAGTAATATCCTTCAATGTTTGTCTTTTGACTTACACTTTCTATTTTTCAACATTTTTAATAATATATTTGAAGTTTTTATTTTTTTACCATCCTTCAACGTCTTAAATATAAACATCGTCAAGTAAACTAATTCTTTTTGTTTGGTAATTAACAACTTTCGAAGCATTTTCAACATATTTTTTTCATCAACGTCTTTCAATGACTTCGTTTTCTGTTAATATTTTTGTCGTTTTACTGAATTAGATTATTTCTAGAAGTTCATACTGCTTTAAAATCTACCTAGTGTTATAACAGAAGACGGAAAGGGCAATACAGAGATCCTGAAGCCAATTGGCATGGCGAAGAAAACATTCCAGAAGTTGAGTAGAGTATTATGAAACAGGACAATTTTGCTAGAAACAAGGAAGAGAGTACTGGATTGCTACGTGCTGTCCGTCCTTCAATATGGCAGTGAATGCTGGACAATATCATCAAAGTTGAAAGAAAAACTTGAAGCAACTAAATGTGGTTCTACAGAAGGATGCTGCAAATATCATGGATCGAGCATGTGAGCAATGATGAGGTCTTGGAAATGATGGAAACAAAAAAGAAATTAATACTGTGCATCAGGAAGAGATAGCTGAAGTTCCTGGGACACGCAATGAGGTAGGAGGGCTTGGAAGAATCTGATGCTAACAGGCCAGAGAGAGGAAAAAAGAGACAGGGGAAAGCAACGGATAACATATTTGAAGGACCTAATCAGGTGGATGACGGAACGATGATTGCATGGTGTAACAGGAGAAGGCGTGCTCAGAGCCACCAAAGAGAGGGAAAAGTGGAAGACCATGATCGCCTACGTCCTGAAGAGACAAGGCACATAGAAGAAGAAGAACTTTATAACAGTATTTACGCCCTTACAGTGCTATTCAACGTGTGGTACTGAAAGTGTGATATTTAAAGTTTGTTTATACGTAGAGAGTTTCAAGGATACAAACAGCAGTTACATTTCACGTCACAGAAGGCTACCGGGATATCTGACTCAGTTTTTTTTACATTTTCATTTTCATTTTATATTTATTATTGTTAAGTTTTTCAGTTATTTACTCATTTTAAAAGTCACTGATTTACAATGAACGAATGTGACGTAACGAAAAGAAAACAATAAACTGAAATACGTATAATGGGGTGTGTAACCTGGTGGGGACCAAACCTATGAATACCAAAAGACATTTTCATAGATATATATTTCTACCAAATCAATATATATAATTAAAGATAATGCACATTTTATAATGTTTTTCTTGTATGAATGAATAATACTACGCATGTTAAACAATATTTATTCGGATCGATTATCATATAATTATATGGCTGAAATATGGTACCCGTCCCTGGCACACTGGGTCGACTTATCACGTTAATGATGACTAGCATAAAAAATAAATAAGATATCATGCTACATGTTTAGTACAGATGGTTTCAAAATATAGAATTTCAAAGAAATTAAATAAGCGGACCATGGTGAATTCCAACCCACGCGATTTTGGATCCCTCGCACATTGAAAAAACATGCCGGTACGTTACATCATTGAGTTTGAAATTAAATAAGGGGCCCACGGAGAACTGCATCCCTGAGTTTGAAATTAAATAAGTGGACCACGTGAACTCCAACCCACCAATCTGAATTGGAAAGCTTCGATTTTGGATCCCTCGCACATTGAAAAAACATGCCGGTACGTTATATCACTGAGTTTGAAATTAAATAAGCGGACCACGGTGAACTCCAACCCACCTAGCTGAATTGGAAAGCTTCGATTTTGGATCCCTCACACAGTGAAAAAATCATGCCGGTACGTTACATCACTGAGTTTGAAATTAAATAAGCGGACCTCGGTGAATTCCAGCCCACTCGCTTTTTGATCCCTCGCACATTGAAAAAAACATACCAGTACGTTACATCACTGAGTTTGAAATTAAATAAGCGGACCTCGGTGAACGCCAACCCACTCGCTTTTGGATCCCTCGCACATTGAAAAAAATCATGCCGGTACGTTACATCACTGAGTTTGAAATTAAATAAGCGGACCTCGGTGAACGCCAACCCACTCGCTTTTGGATCCCTCGCACATTGAAAAAAATATACCGGTACGTTACATCACTGAGTTTGAAATTAAATAAGCGGACCACGGTGAACTCCAACCCACCTAGCTGAATTGGAAAGCTTCGATTTTGGATCCCTCACACAGTGAAAAAATCATGCCGGTACGTTACATCACTGAGTTTGAAATTAAATAAGCGGACCTCGGTGAATTCCAACCCACTCGCTTTTTGATCCCTCGCACATTGAAAAAAACATACCAGTACGTTACATCACTGAGTTTGAAATTAAATAAGCGGACCTCGGTGAACGCCAACCCACTCGCTTTTGGATCCCTCGCACATTGAAAAAAATATACCGGTACGTTACATCACTGAGTTTGAAATTAAATAAGCGGACCTCGGTGAATTCCAACCCACTCGCTTTTTGATCCCTCGCACATTGAAAAAAACATACCAGTACGTTACATCACTGAGTTTGAAATTAAATAAGCGGACCACGGTGAACTCCAACCCACCTAGCTGAATTGGAAAGCTTCTGATTTTGGATCCCTCACACAGTGAAAAAATCATGCCGGTACGTTACATCACTGAGTTTGAAATTAAATAAGCGGACCTCGGTGAACGCCAACCCACTCGCTTTTGGATCCCTCGCACATTGAAAAAAATATACCGGTACGTTACATCACTGAGTTTGAAATCAAATAAGCGGACCACGGTGAACTCCAAACCACTCGATTTTGGATCACTCGCACATTAAAAAAAAAAAAACATGCCGGTACGTTATATCACTGAGTTTAAAATTAAATAAGCGGACCACGGTGAACTCCAACCCACCAAGCTGAATTGGAAAGCTTCGATTTTGGATCCCTCACACAGTGAAAAAATCATGCCGGTACGTTACATCACTGAGTTTGAAATTAAATAAGCGGACCTCGGTGAATTCCAACCCACTCGATTTTGGATCCCTCGCACATTGAAAAAAACATACCCGTACGTTACATCACTGAGTTTGAAATTAAATAAGCGGACCTCGGTGAACTCCAACCCACTCGATTTTGGATCCCTCGCACATTGAAAAAAACATACCAGTACGTTACATCACTGAGTTTGAAATTAAATAAGCGGAACTCGGTGAACTCCAACCCACACGATTTTGGATAACTCGCACATGGAAAAAAACATACCGGTACGTTACATCACTGAGTTTGAAATTAAATAAGCGGACCTCGGTGTACTCCAACCCACTCGCTTTTGGATCCCTCGAACATTGAAAAAAATATACCGGTACGTTACATCACTGAGTTTGAAATTAAATAAGCGGAACTCGGTGAACTCCAACCCACTCGATTTTGGATGCCTCGCACATTGAAAAAAATATATACCGGTACGTTACATCACTGAGTTTGAAATTAAATAAGCGGACCTCGGTGAACTCCAACCCACTCGATTTTGGATTCCTCGCACATTGAAAAAAACATGCCATGCCGGTACGTTACATGACTGAATTTGTAATTAAATAAGCGGGCCACGGTGAACTCCAACCCTGGATTTCAAATGAAATAAGTAGTCCACGGTGAACTCCAACCCACTCGATTTTGGATCCGTTGCGCATTGAAAAAAAACATGCCATGCCGGTACGTTACATCACTGTGTTTGAAATTAAATAAGCAGACCACGGTGAACTCCAACCCACCTAGCTGATTTGGAAAGCTTCGATTTTGGATCCCTCGCACATTGAAAAAAACATGCCGGTACATTACATCACTGAGTTTGAGAAGCACTGCTCTACTAAACGCTCTATACAATTCTTCTTTTTACTGAATTCTATATAAAAATCCTTATTCTCTTGAACTCTATTAAACTCTATAATCTGTTAAACTCTCTACAGAAATCTTTAGTCTATTAGCCTCGCTATAGAAATCCTTACACATTTATATAATTCTTGCTCTACTGAACTCTCTATAGAACTCTTTACTCTTTTGAACTTCCTATACACCCTGTTGATCTCTCTGCAAGAATCCTTGATCTCTTGAATTCTCTATACAATTGTTTACTCTATTTAACTCTCTACAGGAATTCTTACACTTTTAAAATTTCTGGACAGTTTTCTAATCTATTGAACTCCCTACAGAGATATCTGCGCTTTTGAGATTTTTATACAATTCTTTACTCTACTGAATTTTCTAGAGAAATGTTTACTCTATTGAACTCTCTATACAAATGATTATTCTATTGAAATCTCCATAGAAATCAATACACTTTTGAACTCACTATACAATGATCTAATCTATAAAACTCTATACGGGAACCTTTACTATATTCAACTTTCTAGAGAAATCCCAACTATCTTGAACGTTCTATAAAATTATTCTCCCTACTGAGCTAGCGATAGAATTATTTAGTTTTTTCAACACTTACGATAAATCTGTATTCTACTGAATTATTTTATTAAATTATTTGTATTTTGTACTCTATGGAATAAGGAATATTTGCTTTTAGAATTCTTTTAAATTTTTTTTCTAAACCTTCACAGTATTCGGTATACTTACTCATTCTATAATATATTCTATAATATATTCTATAATATATTCTACTTATTTATTCTCTAAGTTTATCCTTTAGTGGTTTTTTTTTAGTTTTATTGAATATTTTCTACCCAGTTACATGCATGAGTTATTTAATAGCCCTCTCCTCTTAGGTTCTAGTAAACTTTGTCATTTCCTTAATAATTTGCTTAGTTTCAGAAAGGCCTTTTTTCGATATTCTTATACGTATTCAGATTTTTCTGTCACATTTCCTGTTAACAGTTATTTCTCTACATAGTTAAATTTTGTCTAATTTCTTGATTCAGATTTCTCCAACTCAATTCCCAGACTTTTGGCTCTCCTCGCTGTTGATGGCCATACATGCGATTTATTTTAAATTTAATGATTGTCTTTTATTCTCATTTTCCTTTACATAGTTGGTATTTTGAACAATATGATTATACATATATGTCAGATTAATAAAATTTTATACATATATATATATATATATATATATATATATATATATATATATGTCAGACTAATAAAATCCTTTCATACTCATGGATGATCTTTCGCGTATAGCACTCAAAGGATGTCAGAAATGAACTGTAAATTTGACAGATGTTATTTTAATTCATTTCTCAAGGTACCCAAGTACTTTCAACCTCTTTCCGAGATCATTATCAGGGGTGTAAGTTATGGTAACAAATGTAACCGGAAAACTGTGTTGCTAAAAATTACCGTACATTTTTTCTGCTTCAACTATACATTTTTTCTGCTTCAATTATACATTTTTTTCTGTTTCAGCTATAACGGTTGAAAAATTGATAGCGATTATTAAAAAGTGAAAATTATCGAAAATGGAATTTTTTTATATGTTGTAATGTCATGGTCATACACCTGTTAAAGCATGAAAAAACTGTTCTTTTTACAAATATTTTAGAACATTAATTCAGTATTCATAACTGATTTTCTATTAATTGACGGTTTAAGTGTTTTAATAAATATTACCTTAAGAAATGAAAGGAAATAACATCTGTCAACGCTACAGCTCATTTCTGACATCTTTTTATTGCAATACGCGAAAGATTATCTGTCAGTATGAACGGTTTTATTTAAAATAAGCAAACATGATGTTTGCAATTTATTTAATCTGACATGCTCAAAAGAAAATTTACTGCCTTAATACATAAATTTTAAATATATATATATATATATATATATATATATGTGTGTGTGTGTGTGTGTGTGTGTGTGTGTGTGTGTGTGTGTGTTGTTAAATTAAGCAGATTGAATATTTGATGACGTCAGTGCTAGAAAGAAAAAACAACAAGTAAAAGAAAGGAGAGTAGAAAATGATTTCTTATACTACTGCTAATACCACCACTGTTATTATTATTATTATTATTATTATTATTATTAATAATAATAATAATAATAATAATAATAATAATAATAATAATAATAAAGATATTTCTATTTACTTCATATCAAAGAACGGACAAACATTTGCACATTCCAACCAATTAAATTAACGTTAACGAATTTGATAATCTTTTGCAAAAAAATTTCCCTTCTGGCTACTGAATTAGCAAAAACATTCTCAGAGTTCAACTGAAGATGCATACACAGAGTGCATAAATGCTTATATCGTATCTATATTAGTAATTTGAAATCTACGCGTGCTTATAACGAAAACGTTTATTGCGTAAGATAGAATGGGAAGATAACGAATTGTTCGCATAAAAGCTAGTAAAAGATCAACATATTGGTTCCCTATCTACATTAGAAAAAACTGTTGGTTGCATTAGTGAGTGAGTGAGTGAGTGAGTGATTGAAGTCTTCTGTAAAATGTTTTTTTTTTCTTAATATTTAATCAGTGACATGTCAAATTTTTATTATTCAAGTAGCTTTCTGAACACCTCTGACAAGTAACGAGAAGGCGTTTCAGGTTTTAGTAATCCTATTTGTGTAAATTACAAGCAAATAACCATAAAGAAAAAAACTATCTGTAATAATTGTGACAGAAAGGTATGCACCGATCACACTAAACAGTCGTTTATTACTTGGAATGGGAAAAAATGTTTAAGAGGAATCAAACGGCTGATACATGGTTTTCAAAGATCAAACTTAAAAAAGAAAAAAAACTAATTATTAATAATGATTTTTTTTTAAATTTTTGAAAATTACTAATTATTTTTTTATTTAATTTCTCAAGTTGTCATCATCATTTTTTTTTTCTTAATTTTTATATAAAATTTTCTTCTGGGCAGAAAGACTCACACTATAAAAGGCCGGGGGCTGCTCGAGGCAAAGTTTTACGTAAATATGCATAACAGTCAAAGATAACGACTTGAACAGGTTAAGATTGTAAGGCCCGGGAAAACATCCCCTTGGGTATACGCTCCACGGAGCACTGGTTTGAGAAGAGTCTGTTCAAGTGGAACTTGCATCTAAACAGTAGAATACGAAAGGAAATAAGAGTGGTTCGTTACAATGTGCGTAGCATGGTGGGTCTTAGATGTGATTGCTAGAACTGATGGCCCTAAGGTATTTATTTCCATGGAAACAGCGATAGAGCTGTAAGAGGTTTGTGACGTTTCATCTGTAGGAAAGCGGTTTTCAGAGTGGAAAAAAGGAGTCGAAAATGATTTTGGAGTATATCGAGACTACAAAGTAAAGACTGAGTAGCTCCTGTCCATATATGGCATCGCTACTTTATTTTAGGTCTAATCTGACTTTTCTTATGTAAACTTACTAGTATGTCAGCATTTATATTATTACTAGCATCATCACCCGGCGTTGCCCGTGCAACTCAGAACATTTTAGTAGTAGAAGATGCCAATGAGAGTAGAGGGAAATCATTTATTTAAAGTTGGAAAGAAGAGTTGAGGCTGTTAGTAACCATTTTCAGCATTAAGAAGAAGGCATTGAATGCATGTTGCTGTAGTATTCGAACGGAGTATAAATGTACTTTTCACTTTTTTATTCACATATTTTGGTTTTATTTGAAAAACACTTTTTGTTTTTAAATATTTCTTTTCTTTCAAAATTACGGGTAAAAATATTCACATTTTTTGTTGACCAAATGAATTTTTAAAACGTCGGAATAAAAATTAAATATGAAAGTTAATGTTTTTTTAATATAAAAATATTTTAGTCGCTTTTGCCACATGTGATTTGGTTTCTGTGACGTAATTTAGCAACCATCTTAGATCTTAGATGTTTTACCGAGCAAATGTAAACAATCGGTCCATTGGCCAAAAAGTGCGAAAGGAAAAATTGCTGTACTTAAACTCAAAATGTATGTGTCGACTTTGCTTCCCTGTAGATATGTATCCCTAGAATGTTTGAATGGCGTGCATAGGGAACAGTCACATACAGACTCACAGATTGCCTTTTATATATATAGATTAATTGGGCTATTGTCCTCCTCTTTGATGCCATATTTAGGTCGTTTCGGCCGTTTTACACTTCAACCTTCTTTAGGTGATTAGAATTTTTAACTGAATCTTTTATTTATTAATTTTTAAAAAATGTTTGTTGATTTTTTTATTTAAAAATTTCTTTTCTTAGTATTATTAACACTTTATAAGGTCAAGGGCTACTCGAAGTAAATGTTTACGTTAAGTGGTAGTTTATACGTTGAAGATAATTTCTATCTCACGACTTGAAGATGTTGTAGGGATCTGGAAAATCCTCTTGGTAGTCTGTTCCATAACGCAGTGGTTTGTGGAAATAATCTGTTCGAAGGGTATTTACTTCTCACCAATGGAATACGGATCCTAACCGTGGAGGTCAGAATTGGCGGAACTGAGTTCATCCGAGCACTATAAAAAGACTCGTAAGAATAGTAAAGACAATGTATAACAAGAAAATTATGAACGAAA